>PQWD01006125.1:0-45833 GCA_019425675.1 Leucinodes orbonalis
ATCAACCATTATCCGCGGCCTACTCCTGAAACAACAACGCATCCAATAACATACCGTCCACGATATCCGACTGTTCGAGAGGAATATCCCAGTTATCCTAGACCTAATTCGCCCAACAACCCACCTCGTGTTACGCCGAGGAAGCCTTATTACCCTGAGAAAACTACTGCTAAGCCACCACCGTCTGATAAACCGAACACGTGTGACACCAGTTATGATGCAGTGGCCCTTATACGGGGTGAATTGTTCATCTTCAAAAACAGAGTAAGTGTTTGCTATCAAATTGATTCTGACCTCATCCAATATTTATTATATTAATATATTTATGAATTTTTAGTACCACTGGAGGATAGGAGCTCAAGGCAGATATCCACAGTATCCAATTGAAATAACAAGAATGTGGTCAGGTCTTCCGCATAACCTGACACACGTCGACGCCGTTTATGAAAGACCGGATAAAAAGATAGCCTTCTTTATCGGTAAGCACAACGCAGAAGATGTTTTATAATACAGAATTCAAGGAAATCGCTGAGCTTTTGTCGATCCATCAGAACGATTTATCTCCCCAACTCTACTAAACCAGTGCGGTGAATTACGGTGATTGTCATTAAACTAACTCCGGCAGTGGACGTAATGACGTCTCCGTTTAGTGTATTCACTTGTTATTTTTAAAATAATTTAATGATAAACGTAACTTTTTTACTTGACGTCATTCCAATAATGTTAGTGCCTAAACTAATGTCGACATTCCTTTTAGGGAGGGAACTGTACTTATTCGACACGCAATACCTGGTACCTGGATACCCGAAACCATTGACCCACCTTGGTCTACCGGCAAGTTTGCAGAAGTTGGACGCTGCCATGGGTGTGGGGTCATAATGACAAGACATACTTCTACAGTGGCACCATGTATTGGAAGTAAGTATAAACTACTATATGACTAAATTACCTAATATCTTTTGCTTATCGAATAGTTAGTCATATTAACAAACAATCGACCAACTCTGGTATGAGATTTTTTTGGTTTCTTGTAACGACTGTCATTTCGAAACCAGCGACTTGTGACTTAACGGACTAGGATGCGGAAACTCCTTTCTATTCAGACAGTCCAAGAATTCGCCTGCAATTACGTAACCAAATTGGGAATAATCGCATAAAGTGATTTTTCAGTGTTAGTAGTATAGTAGTAGTAGTAGATAATATTTAACATTCATAACTACTCTTAAAAGACGTAATCTTTCTGCACGCCATTAACTAAATATGTAATTTATAATGACAATTATGATCATTTGAAACTTAAGCTTTAGATTTTGGAATGATGTCAAATATATTAAGATGATACAAAATATTTTCCAGATTTGACGAGGATGAAGGTAGAGTGGAACTGGACTACCCTCGAGACATGTCGATGTGGAAAGGAGTCGGCTACAACATTGATAGCGTCTCGCAATGGAAAGATGGTAAGTACTAAAATGTAATTAATAAATATCCATTGATATTTACGCCATCTAACCCCAACTAAGCATAACTAAGCATTTCCCTATAATAATGGAAACTAAACAACGGATACACATACTTACATATATACTATTTTGAAAGTCTGAACACTGACAACAAGGCCTCTAAGATATCTGGGGGCCAAGACGAGTGAAGAGAAGTGCAAGGGAACTTTTCTCGAAGTGTTTCGTAACTCTCATAGAATATGATGTCACTAATAGACTTATTAAAAATGTAATCAATCGTATAGCTATCTGTAATACTTATGTTTTATTGATATCTTAAATACACCTATTCTGACACACTGATGTTCATAAAAATGTTTGGCTACTTCTCGAGTGCTAGTACCTAAGCAGAAATTTGCTATGTGACTTAAGTTTAGTATAAAACCAACAAAATATACCTATGAGTTTCGCCCGGGAGCAGTAAATATGTAGATATGGCTTGGCTTGTTCACAAGTTGTTTCACAAATTTCACATTTATTATTGAACCAATTCAACTTAGCGAAGTCACTACTTACTACATGTTTATCTAAATATTTTGTTTTATTTACAGGCAAGACGCGTACTTCTTCAAGGGCAAGGGCTACTGGAAGTTCAACGATCTGCAAATGCGAGTGGAACACGAGAAACAGTTGCCGTCAGCCACCATGTGGATGGGTTGTCCGAGTGAGCGCGCCGGCCGACGGGCGCCATTCCGCGCGCCCGCCGCGCCCGGATCTACTTTACGATCGCCCAGCTCCGCCCCGCCACCACCCACAACACTACCCATACTACCAACAATCCTCCTACTCTTACTGACTACATACAAGCTATATTTCTCATAACCGTTTCTTTATACCGCGCAGTCATCCTGACCCTCCTATTCCCGACACTTTTATTTCCCTTTTATACCGACATTTCAACTCCACTCAACAACCTATTCTAGAGTTAACCAACAATAGCTTCATCATACCAGCCTAGCTGATATGTCGATGTACAACCTGTACGTACTTCTTATAACTGTAACATAATTATCTTCTACGATTGAAGAAACACCACTGAAATGTCACACTGGTCATTGAACACTGGCGGCATCTCACCAGCTTCTTTGCAGTTGTACCAAGATTTTGAAGTGGTTGTCTTGGACCGAAAGATAAAGGCTGCGGACTTTAACATCCCCATCAACATGGCTGCTTAAGTCATTTATATTCTATCGGCGCCACAATGTCTTACTATATTTATAGGTAACTATTATTATAGATGTATGCATAATACCATCAAAATCAACCGTTACATATCGGAACGCGTCTGATGTTATTTTAGGCTTAGTAAATAATTTTGCGCAAAATATGCACTGCCTGTTTTAGTATTAATCGAATGCCTACATATAGACAATTAGTGTAAAAGTATGTAAACATATTTAGTATAAAATTAAGTAATGATTCGATGTTACTTTTAAATTGTATGTACATTTTGATCTCAATATGATCGAGTGCTCGGTTTGTTTATGTCATGTAAGGTATATAACACCATCCGATTAGCTTCTGTACAGTTTGTATTGTCTCTTGATGTCAGTTTATAAAAATAAATATTGTATATAAATGGCAGATATATCCAGTTTTTATAGATTTTAATCTGAAATTATTTTAAACAGGTTCTAGGCACTACTATCTTATAGGTAAACAGACTATATTTTTGTAATATTTCAATACAATAGCGACTTATTGGTTTGCCTTTTGATGTGATATTGAACTCATTTCCTTGATAATAACAAGGGAGAGAAAACAATGGCAGTAGCGCACAAGCGCTATCTGAAATATTTTATTGGAGACAAGTTGCAATTAAATCAAAACAAATATCACTTACTGCAAGAGAATGACTAGCGACAAAGTGAAGTCACCGACTAATGCTATTGCTTACATTATGAACCCATTTCAATGAAGTAAACCATGTATTATCATCATAAAGTTAATAGCCCCTAAATAACTAAAAAATGAATGGCCAACAGACGACAATAGCCAAAAACAAAAAATACATCAAAATAAATAGACTTTAATGTCCACGTGTGACTCAACTGCACAATATGCATGTAACTTTATTTCAATTGGTTTAATATTACTCCTTAAAGTGGGCCATAATTTCGAAAAACCTACTCACATCATCTTCATAATTTTTTATCATTATTCAAGACGATGCACCAATAGAAAATGGAGTCACGACACCCAAAACTAGATAATAATCTTAGGTTTAAAAATATTTAAGTAAACCACTACATATATGACTATATGTTTTACTTACCTTATTCTTAATACATAAGTAATAATAAGTTGTAATTTTATCTCTTATGCTGGTTAAAAGAGGTACACATTTTTTATAATCTGTAAAATATATTTTTATTATTAATGTAGATGATGAAAATAGTATTTAAGGTGTAAGCAAAGTAAATAAAATATATATGGCATAGGTGTATATTCATTCTTGGTTTTGTAAAAGGAAATAAACATAGGTAATTATGTAGTATGAACTTATACTTAACTATATCAAATTAAGAGTTTCTGAGATTTTATGTATTTATTGAAAATAATTGCCTTAAAATATTTATTAACAACCGACTTAACAAAAGTTATTATTTTTGCACTGCCAGAGAATGTTTGGATGGAATAAATTGGATAATATATAGTAGAATGAATATGGTGCTTATGATAGTTAGTCATTGTACAGAATAAATTGTCTTTGCGTATTTTTGTATGTTAATATTGTGTGTCAAAGTATCTTTAAGGAATAATGGCAATGCAATATTTATCTTTTGTATCTACTGTATGTAAATTATTGGGATGGAATACTTGATCAACTTAAACATGTGCAATTCGCATTACTATCCACGCATATATTAAAACTTTATATTACAGTTAATAACATAAATACCTATTACTAACTTTATTAAATTAATACGAGATGACTTGTCACATTTGTCATATACCTCTCAAGTCGCTCATTAGAATAAGTTAGATGACATTACCTAGCTTTTTACAATTCTTTGGTCACAAATAATTTAATAATAACTGTGATATTTACTTTTATAAAAATGCCATATACCACTGGCAATAAAAAATAAAACAAAATCTTGTAATTTTCTAAAGTAATTACTCAATAAATTTTTGTAGTTTGAAATAAACAATTGAAATAAGACGTTATATTATGTTTAAATGAAAAATAAAATTCTTTTTTATATTTAAATTGTTTTCATTATTTTTATAAAACGCCTACTTCCCTATAAAAATTATCCACATTTTATAAAATATACAATATATTAATATCCTAAGAAATATAGCTTTAACTTTTTATTTTTTAAATATCAATATATTGAAAAACAATAGAATACCAAAGCCAAATTTTCTCTTCTTCTTGTTATGTAAAAAGGTACAAAAACATATCCTTAATTTTAGGCAATGTAAAATCATCCGATCGCTATGATATGTCACAGTAGTCACTTAAACATTAGGTATGTAGATAAAAGATTTTTGTAGAGGACAGCAAAGTCTATTCAAAAAACACACCCTGACATCAGTTGTCTTGTGCAATGGGCACTGTCCGAGTTACTTAGCCTCTATTGTGGAGATGACTTTTCGGCTTGCAGTATCCAGTCAGTGCCAGCAGAGTCCTCAAAGAGTTCCTGTTTCTAATACATTTTTCCTTAGGCTTTTGAGTATGTCACAGACAGATTCAACCATCCCTTGGCTGGTATTGGCCCCAGCCTTTGCAAGTTCAATCATGTCAGAATGACCTGGTACCCATTTAAGTGTTATCCTATTTTCTTCTCCCAGGTCATTTAGTTTGTCTCACACAGTCTTTTACCTACTTTAATTTTATAATGATGGAGCTTTTAGAGCTGTTTGACTATCAGAACATATTGTTATCTTTTGGCTAACGCAGTTTTCCAGTGGATTAGCTATGATGCCAGTTCATTCTATGATGGCATATACTTCAGCCTGGAAAATAGAAGCCTACTGACTCGAATTGATGCTAATATTAACCCTAGGTTGGCCTCTGTATGCTTTGCATCCTTCTCTGTAACCCATTTTGGAGATATCCAGTTTTACTAACATAATTAATAATATATTATATATATATATATTTTATGATTCCTTGCTAAACTGTACTATGTGGGCCGCAGAGTTGGGCGCTGAAATTCTTATGGTTGAAGGACCTCACTATAAGGTATAATTGTGTAAAATTTTAAGGAAGGATTTTTAGTTTTTGAGATATTAATGATTAAAAATCAAAAAATTATAGGTTTTTTTTGGGTCTAGCAATTGGGTCTGTCATGGCACTATTCTGCGTTGCATTTCACTTGTAATGTTTTAAACTGCATAAAATTACTATGATTTTAATGGTTTACAAATATTTTGTATTTATTTCAAGGTTATCATATTATATTTTGATATAAATTATAATCAAAATGTTTTGCACATTGAGTAACGAAACGCACGTTACAGCCGTGTGTGTTACCCTAGCAGGAAAGTATGTCCTAGAGTGATATGAGTGGTACCAAAGTTTTGTGCTCAATTTACTATATATGTGCGCCAAATATTATATATGTGCATCCAGCCGTTTTGGAATAAATCGAAAAAAACAGTTCCCGCTAGGGTAACGTTTTTCTAGCAGGAAAATTTTTAACAAAACATCGGAGAGAAAATATAATGAGTCCGTTAGAAAGCTTGTGTTTGTGCATGAATGTGCGCCAAAAATTATATATGTGCGCCTTCAGGTTTTTGAAATATTCAACCTTTTAATCTTCTTGCTAGGGTAACGTTTTACAAAATCGCATATCTCGAAAACTATTGCGTTTATGAAAAAAATTGCATAAATAGCTCATACATGTGCCGGAATTTTGAACAAGAAAAAAAACTTAGATTTTAAGTTATAGCGATTTTTTAAGAAATTAGAAAAAAATGTAGCCTCTTTATAAAAAGACCGATAAGCTCATAAAAAACGCAGACGCAGATTATGTGCAGTAAGTTTCAATAGTGCACATTCATTAGTTGTTGAGTAATATGAGAAAAACTAAACAAAAAACCTATCATGAGTTTGATGTTCACATACAAGAAACTGGTTCAATCTAAGATGAGCGAGTGTAAACCATGATTATGTGCATATTGTCAACTAAAATTGTGAAAATTTTCAGCTTAAAATGTTCCGTATTTAAAAAGATATAAAAAAAAACAAATATAATAAAATACCATCGATTATCCGACCACATTGGAATGACTACTAAAAAGCGACGGTTCAATATGTATCGATAGCCTTATTAAATTTACACATCAACCTATTGACACGTCTTGTGCCTAAGTACAGTAAAATAAAAAAGTGATACTTATTAATTTTAGAAAACAATATTTCCATATTTTTATAAATTTCATAAAAATGCATTGGGTAGTACAAATGGAAATAATAAAGAATGTATTGAAAAACAATATAAAAAACGAAATTTTAGTGTGAGAATGTGCTTTAAAGTTATTATGCTTAGTTGTGTTCGTTTTTTTCTTCTCACATAAACTCCACACGACTTGCACAATTATTTTAGTACTTCACTTCATTCTTTTTTGTAGAGTTGAGGTATTATTGATCACCGTCACACAATAAAACTCTATAATAATTTGAAGATAAGCGTGACACCATGTTAAAGTAAAAGTAACCATCAATGGACTATGTATTAACTCTGGCCGCGCGCACCAGCTATGACATAATACGTATTGCTTGTAGCAAAAAGGACAGGTAACTGAGGTATTAATTAGAGGGAGACAGATATGTAAACAGTACTCCATCTTGAATAATGCAAAGGGCTTTTTACTACAATTGCACGTGTTGGCTTCTGAAAATTATAAAGTTATGTTCATACAGTTTTAATTGGGAACAACACGGTCGGTTGTATTTGTTTTATAAAAAAATACTATTTGGCAGAGTAAAAAAATATTAATCATATCAATCGTGTAAGTTTTGTAAGAAATTTGTGTAGAGGTCAGAGACCTATGTCCAGCAGTGGACTGCAATAGGTTGAAGAGAGACCCACGTCAATTAACTGAGGC
Organism: Leucinodes orbonalis; assembly: GCA_019425675.1. NCBI lineage: Eukaryota > Metazoa > Arthropoda > Insecta > Lepidoptera > Crambidae > Leucinodes > Leucinodes orbonalis. The sequence goes on from PQWD01006125.1 coordinate 7,566, forward strand.
AAGGAAGTAGTTTGTTGTCAATAAAAAGTAGGTTCTATAAAGTAGCTAAGTTGGCAACACTGTGCGATATGCCGGACAGTGCAATAGCGAGCTAGTCTATGTGACGTGCATAACAGTCATCACATCACACTCTGCAGATCGCATAATGAAATAAGAAATTGCAAATTATTCCTGAGACAAATATTATTTTATAAATGACTAAATTACTCTGTGCTTTATTGTGATTACTATGCTCATTGACTGGAAAATGTGATTTTAGGTAATACTGATTTGATAATACCAAAGTATATTTGAAACTATTTCTGTGTAATTTTTAGGTAGGTATATTATATGTGATTCAGTGCCTTAATTAAATAAAATAAATATATAAATATTTTAATTCTCACATCCAAAGGTTATTATAAGAAATAACATGCATGCATTTCAATATTACGAGTATATTTAATGTTACTGTTTTTGTTTCTATAAATTGGTTTTAATTAAAAATAATGTGATTTTAGTTATTTTTTTACTTCACTGGGTCTCCACAAACCTAAATAATTTCTGTAATAGATTTAATAGTTATAACATATTAATTTTTTTTAAAAGGCTATTCAAAATAATTATATTAAAAAGTTAATTTTGTACGAAATTTAAACATAAGTTACAATAGTAATATTTGCATGAACCCAAATTTACCAAAAAACTTTCTAACGCGACTGTACGACGGCTACAGAGGTATTAAGCGTTCATTACCGAAGGCCATCGATACATATCGAACCGTCGCTTTTTAGTAGTCATTCCAATTTGGTCGGATAATCGACCGTATTTTATTTTATTTGATTTTTGTTTATATCTTTTTAAATACGGAACATTTTAAGCTGAAAATTTTCACAATATTAGTTGACAATATGCACATAATCATGGTTTACACTCGCTCATCTTAGATTGAACCAGTTTCTTGTATGTGAACGTCAAACTCATGATAGGTTTTTTGTTTAGTTTTTCTCATATTACTCAACAACTAATGAATGTGCACTATTGAAACTTGCTGCACATAATCTGCGTCTCAAGACGGATCAAATGCATTTTTTATGAGCTTATCGGTCTTTTTATAAAGAGGCTACATTTTTTTTTCTAATTTCTTAAAAAATCGCTATAACTTAAAATCTAAGTTTTTTTCTTGTTCAAAATTCCGGCACATATTGGCACATGTATGAGCATTTATGCAATTTTTTCATAAACGCACATGCAATAGTTTTCGAGATATGCGATTTTGTAAAACGTTACCCTAGCAGGAAGATTAAAAAGTTGAATATTTCAAAAACCTGAATGAACATATATAATTTTTGGCGCACATTCATGCACAAACATAAGCTTTCTAACGGACTAATTATTTTTTCTCTCCGATTTGTTAAAAATTTTCCTGCTAGAAAAACGTTACCCTAGCAGGAACTGTTTTTTTCGATTTATTCCAAAACGGCTGGATGCACATATATAATATTTGGCGCACATATATAGTAAATTGAGCAAAACATTGGTACCACTCATATCACTCTAGGATACGCACACCGTTACAGCCATCTTGCCACGACACAAAGCAAGGGACGGTGGGGCGCAGCCCCCGAAGGGGGCTCGAGGGGCGCAGTCCCCGCCAAGGTAAAGAAAACAATATAAATGAGTACGAAATGCTTCAGTAGGTTAAGGTTTTTTTTCCCTCTCCCACCCTCCTTCCCCCCTTCTCAAAAATCCCAAATATGCACTGCCCATATAGTACAGTTTACCTGATTCCTAATAGTGTGGTATCAGATAGCTTTTCTCATCCAGCCCTCACTAGCAACCATTTACAAGACGAATATATTATGAATACCATATTTTCAGACATTCTAAGTTTCTAGGTTTGACTTATGTGTGAAATTCAATAAAAAACAACTGTAGTTATTTGATAAAAAAGATATATTAAAAAAAAAACACTAACCTAGGTATACAATTAAATCTTATCAATTCTTTCTTCCATTTGACTATTATTTTCCTGGAAGCCTAATTTTGACCAATCTTCCTTAGCCATTAAGTTATGTTCCATTCTACATGCAAGACTCTTTCGCTTCATCTCGACAAAGGGAATTGTTGCTGTTGTTGTTGAGTAAGCATTTCATGTATTTAGACATAGTCTTTTTGCACAATCCTTCGTGGTCCAAGGGGAAACTTCCCTTATCCGGTGGTGTAGGAATAAATTGTTTCTGACCAAAAGTCATAGCAGTCGACATTTCTAAATATATATCTGTTGAAGTAGTAAATTTGATACAATACAATTAAATTATTGTAATTAAAATAACAAAACAAACAGTTCAATTAAAATACAAGTTAAATCAGCTGATAATGACGGCTGTCAAATGTGAAGTGTCAAGCAAATACGTTTTTATATTCATTCCATTTGGAACAGGCTAAGGTCATAGACTATAATGCCGTACCATTAGTATTTTTTGTTTGATTAGTAAAGAAATTAATAATGAATCAATATAAGTGCAAGTAAAGTAATAGACATGCTTGAATAAAAGGCCTATTCAATATCGCAAAATTAAGCAAGTTACCTCATACTCATGCGTCGGAAGGCTGAGTTATAGGCCGGCGATCAAGATGAAAGGAAAATACTTAACAGATTACTTGAATCGCTTAGGCCCTAGCCATTAAACAGTTCCGTTATGAATAAAATTTAATCGAACTGTCAAATTGACATGTGTCATCTACACGTGTTGTCAATAAAATGAACGCACTTCATTAAACTTTCTTTCTCAATTTCCACTAATTTCCAGTTTCACTGCGTAAATACTTATGATATTATAAAATAATGTCCCGACTTATTATTAAAAACTTACCCAACAAGGTAAGAATATTTTCAAGAAGTAAAGTTACTCTTTGACTTTGAATGAAATAAATATAATTTAATGATAACTCACATATCAACTTCCAGGTGACTGTAGACAGTATAAAAGAAATTTTTAACGAAAAAGGTGAGGTAACAGATGTCCAACTAAAGTATACGAAAGATGGGAGGTTTAGAAATTTCGGATTTGTTGGATATAGAACAGAAGAACAAGCCCAAGCTGCTAAGGAATATTTTGATGGTACTTGCATTCGGTCAATGAAAATAGAAGTACAAGTGTGTGCTAATTTAGGCGATGAAAAGAAGCCTCGAGCTTGGAGTAAATATGCCCCCCGATAGTACAGCATACAAGAAAATACACAAAGATGAAACAGAAGCTAAATCAGAAAAAAAGGAAAAGAAAAGAGTTGAAAAGAATAAAAACAAAATTAAGGAGCTACTTAAAAAGGTATGTAGTGTCCCTTTAGATCAGTTTCACTTTTCTGCCCTGGGTATATATTCACCGTAAGTAAAAAAAAATCCAAAATTTAAAAAGGAATTTACCTTGTAATTATAAAACTATAAAGTGATAAAAATAAAAGGAAAAATGTTCCATGTAGATCCCAATTAAGGGATTTCAATTCCCTAAAGAAAGTCATAATATGGGTAACTCAAATACCAGGAAGTCAAAATCTTGGTAAAGATATTAAAGTAAATGAAAGAATAGGATACAGTGTATTTATATTTTACTGTATGTATTTTCAGCATAAAGATGATCCACTGTTTTCGGAGTTCATTGAAGCTCACATAAATGATAAAACAGCTTGGATTAAAGAGGCATTTGAGAAAGCAGCCAACAGTGATGATGACAGTGGTGTCGAAGAAGAGAAACCTAACACATCTGACACTGCAATACAGGATACTGCAGAAAAGAAAGAGGTTGCAATGCCAAACATTGAAGACAAAGTTGCAAACAAACAAATCAGTGACTTGGAGGTAAGTTCAAATGAATCAGTTTTTAAACCTTTCTCAATCAATCATATTTCATTAATTTCGTATTTATGAGATAATACTATAGTCTCTATACAAATTTTACAGTTTTCATGGTAAATAAGTATCATTACAGCTTAAAATATCCACTGCTGAATGATTTTCATGCAGTCCAATTCCTAGCAGTTAATATGTGTCTGCTACCTGCCACCTTTACCAAGTCATTGGGCATTCTAACAGTTAATGGCTATGACCACAAGCAAACTGATGGTATGTGGCATCATTGCTTGGAATTAGAATCCCAGTCCCCAAAATATCACCTGACTGCATCCATATAACAATATAAAAAATTTAAATGCTAAATTTACCTTTCAACTATGCCTTTTCAGTACATGAAATTACTAATGAAAAAAGTTGGTGGTGTGTGCAAAACAGGAAGCAAATATTGAGGAAGAAAAAGTAGAAGAGAAAGTGAAAAAGATCAGAAATAGACCTCTATTTCATGTAAAAGTAAGTTTTAAATGTTTATTAATAAAACAGTCAGAAATATATTATTTTTTTCTACTTGAGACCATGTATAAAGTTTTTATGTGAGTACTTCAATACTTCAATCAATCAGCCCACTATCGCCCACTGCTGAGCATAGGCCTCCCCCAACGAGCGCCAACTATCCCGGTCCTGAGCAGCCTGCATTCAATACTTATTTCTACCTTAATAACAATTCTGATTTTATTTAAAACATGATCTCAGCTAACAGAAAACAGGCACTATAACTGGGATCATAAGTGAGCTCTAAACTGTAATCAGACTAAGGAATCATCATTTTAGTGGTTAAGTTGCTAAACTTGACATATCGGGACTAATATTTGGTGTAGAAGAATGAACAGAGCATTGTTTCCTAGAACATATCATTTGCCGACAAAGTGGGTTCAGGCCGCGACCTTAAGTTGACCATAAATCCGAATATTATATTTAATCATCAAAATATTACAAAGAAGTTAAAAATATTATATTGCTAAAGTTTTCGTTTACCTTTTTTAAACAGATTACTGGACTACCTTTCAAGTGCAAGAAGAAAGACATTAAAGAGTTTTTCCGGCCGCTTGTACCTTACTCAATCAGGCTACCACTGGCAAAAGGGAAAAAACTTGCAGGATTCTGTTATGTTGGCTTCAGGACAGAAAAAGAAATAAAAAAAGCACTCAGTAAAGACAAGCTATTTATAGGTAAGATACTACCTATTTGATTTATAACAACACAAATATAATTTATCTATATAAACAAAAAGAGAAATAAAGTAAAAGATTTCTAACAAATAATAAGTGATAAATTAAATGTGTAATCAAACTGATTGCCATTCAACTTCTCTATTTTATTAAGGGGTAGTCATTATCAGGTCTATTTAAACATAATTTACATTTTTTTTTTCAATTGTAGGTTGAACACTAGTTGACAGCTATAATAACGAAGGAAGGAACACACATAATTAAATGTAATTACAGTTAATTACCTACCTTTTAAGGTCTCATATTTTATGGAAGCATCTCAATCTTACCCCCATCTTATTTGACTGTAACCTTTTTACCACCGGAACTCAAGACACAATAAAAAAATCTATTGTATCTGTTGAATATATGCAACTTCAGTGGTTAACCTATTGAACGCCGGAAATCCAGACACAATAGAGAATCTTTTGTGTCTAGCGCCTTAAGGCGTCATTGGCGGTTAAAGGATAAACAAGGTGTTTAGACGAAGAGATAATTGTTAACTGGAATTATCAAATAAAAATGAATAAAAAAAGGCTTTGGAAGCCAACTAAAATGATTGCATGCATGAAATGTGTATGATGATTTTATAATGGTAAAGCTGTATCAATTCTAAATAACTGTTTTGAAAAGCTAATCATAAATAGACATAGGCCTACAACAATGATTTTGATGAGCCACAAGTAACAATCAATGTTGGACATCGTTGGGGGAGCAACTTGTCCAGCTATGGATGTTGTATTTTTTCATATTTTTTAATATTATACAATATAGAACATATTGCATAATACAAGCATGTTCAAACATTAACAATGAATTTAATTGCAGCCAATCATCGCGTCCATGTGGGCCAATACGAAGATAAAGCGAAAAAAGAAGCAGAGGAAGAACAACAAAATATGGAAAAGAAAAAGAAAGAGGTGAATATAATAATAATCAATATCTACTGACATTCTCACAGCGCCATCTAGCCCCAACTAACTAATAAACATACTCATATATATATTTTTCAGTAAATACATACATAATTATCCCAGAAAACACCCAGACCAATACAGACATGTTCCACAGACATGACCGACGGATTGACGTGCCCTACGAGCTTAGATAAACAATAAACTATTATAACTAAATGTTTATATATATTAAATATTATATAAAAAAAATTCTGCCCGTCGCGTCGGTTAGGCAGAATTTTCATTCATAATCAAGTCGCTCGCTACATGTGACATAATGACAGAGTAGTGTGCTCGTGCTTTTGATTGTATACCCATTCAATGACGCGTGGCATCAAACCTGGTCCGTAGACGACTAGACCACGGAAGCAATCTAATAATTTGCTTATATTTATTTTATGCTGTGTCTTGACTTGAATAATTTTATATTATTCTAGCAAGAGAATAATGAAGAAAGCATTGGCGAAAGTGGCAGTATATTTGTGAGAAACTTGGCGTATGTTGTCTCTGAAGAGGAACTGACGAAATTGTTCGAGAAATATGGTAATTATATAAAAAATCATACGGCAATCAATGTCGAAAACAATTATTTCTTGAAATATGATATCGTAAACAATTTTATATTATCGTGATATATGTGTCTCATGAGATGATAAACGAGAAAATGAAGGGTTTATTATAATATTTAATAAACACTAAATATTTTTATGTTATTATTTTAAAATACCCACCACCTCAACCAAGTCATCAGTCCATTAAGGTGAAGAGCAGCAAACGCTTCTTTAAAATAAAAACTGATCATATCGTTAATATTGTCAATTTTTATATTATGCTTCTTAACTGTATGGTTGCTTGCAAGAGATTGTTTATTAGCAATAATGCGGCCATTTGTACTTTTTATGTTTAATTCATTTTATACAGTAAATAGATTTTTGTGCAGCATAATCTATAGTTATATAGATTATACAAAAAAGGAGGGATACAATGTATTCAATTAAAGATTGATAAAATGTTTAAAGGGCCCCTAGCCGAAGTGAACATGCCAATAGACAAATTGTTGCGCCAACCGAAGGGATTCGCGACGGTGACGTACGTGATGCCCCGAACACGCGGTGAAGGCGTACACGGCGCTCGACGGGACGGCCTTCTGCGGTCGGATGCTGCATCTGCTCCCGGCTAAGACTGAGAAGCTGGACTTGAACGATGATGATGGTCAGTATTAAAGTATTTTATTTGCTTTCAAGGACATTTGTGTTACATAATTTGACGACCCATTTGGTGTTGCGGTTGAGAGGTCGACTGCAACACCAAGGGTTCTAGGTTCGATCCCCGGGCAGTACAAACATTTGTGTGCCTGTTTGTAATGGTCTGGGTGTTTTCTATGTATAATATATATGTATGTACAAAAAAAAGTATATAAGAAGGTATAAACCTTCAACAACAGATAACTCTTGTTTAGTACACATAATACAGGCTTCACGCTTAATTTGGGGCTAGATGGCGTTGTGTGAATGTCAGTGGATATTTATTCATTATTATTATTATAATACATGTCGGTACTGTCGAATCTAAGGGCCGGATTAGCCATATAGCAAGCAATGGCATGCACTTCATATATGCAAATAATCAGTGCATACCCTGTGCGTCTAGACAACTCTGAAAATCGGCAACATATTAAATGATTTCCACTTATTCGCCCATTTTCCTCTACAGATTTCAAACCAGAGAGGATTTCCTGTTATCAGTGTTAAATTATTGATTGTTTTTGTGATAAGTGTCTCTCACTTCGCATACCCTACTCATAATATCTGTACCAGTCACTGATAACAAGAGTAGCAAATGCCTCGGGCCCCGCGGATTGACAAGCCCCGTGCTAATATGCATGTTTGACCGCAACAAAACAAATAAAAATTAAAGTATCGTAAAGTAGGGTCCTGAAATAAACCCATGACAAAATTTGATACAAGTCCCGTGCTGACTTAATCTGGCACTATCATAACATAACCTAATCCTAAAATTAACACTGAATTATCTCTTATGGAGATAAGGTAGCGTTTACTTCATTGTTTCTTTCTGTCTACTTAAATTGTCATGCTATGTATATATGCCATGTGTATATTAAGGCTCAGTGAGCACTGTAGCTGCGTAGAAGACGAATTCAAGAAGCGCAGAAAATGCTATTGTCCAATGGGTATACTCCACACATGGCGAGCTTTCTTCCTGTACCAGTATTTGATCGTGTGCTGTACCATATCACGCGCCGCATCGTATTTAAGTCATCTCAATTGAGTCAAATAACTAGTGCACTAAATTTGCACCTTAATACTATGTCCGTAAAGTGTGATTCAGTTTGAATCGTTCCTTCGGCAATAATCTGATTAATTTTTCCTATTATTGATGTCAGAAAATTTACCTAAAAATGTTAGAGTATGTAATAAATTGGGGGACTTTTGTTACTGTAATTACAATAAAAATACTGTTGCAGTTTCATATAAATATTGTCTTCTATTTTTATAGATGGTCTCACATTTAAAGAAAAAAAAGATAAGAAGCTGAAAGCGCAAGCCAAATCGTCACATAACTGGAACACGCTATTTTTGGGGGCCAACGCTATTGCAGATGTAGTTGCTTCGAATTATAATACAACCAAAGAACAGCTGCTAAATGATGACAATAAAAGTGAGTATTCCTTTCATTTTACTTGGCCTGGGTTTTTATGACATTAAGTGGACTAGACGATCAGTACGCTCCTATTCAACCTATCGCAGTCCACTGCTGGACATAGGTCTCCCCCATTTTGCGCCAGATATCCCGGTCCTCCGCTTTTCTCATCCAGCCTCCACCAGCGACCTTTCGCAAGTCGTCGGTCCATCGGGCCGGAGGGCGTTCTACGCTACGCTTGTCAAGTCGCGGTCTCTATTCCAGAACTCGCCTGCTCCAACGGCCATCAGTTCTGCGACAAACGTGACCAGCCCACTGCCTAGTACGCTCACCTGGTGGTTAATGATACGTACGCCTGACCGTGACAGATGCAGTGTTGAAGGAAATCAATAGGTAGTCATTATTTTCCGTCAACACTCGCCCGTCACCTGAGTCGACATATATTAGGTCTCTCAGTAATTTTACTAGCTAACAGTGTCCTCATCCAAAAGCAGGAATGCATAACACTTATATTTCACGGAACGATATCGGCGCTGGTACCTACCTAGATGATTCAGTGCCGAGTCTACCACCTAGTTTTGACATAATCTGTACACTGGTGGCGGGTTGAAGATAGCATTATCTACAAAAGTTAATTGAGTGTACGAGCGCTGCCACCCGGACATCGTAAATTTGTTGTCCTAAAGCCGCCTTTGACGATCCAAATGGTATAATGATTCCGTCGTCGGCTAGTACAATCTTAACAATAATCAAGTTTCTATGCCTCGGGCAGTGTAAACATTTGTGTGCATTGACATGATGATGATTATATGTATTTCTTTACATAAAAAAGTATATAAGTATGTTAAGTGCCCATAATACAGGCTAAGCTTAGTTCGGGGCTAGATGGCGCTGTGTGAATGCCAGTAGATATTTATTTCTTTTACAGCACCCGCGGGAATAGTAGAAGTGGTGACAATGTATTTCTAACTTACCTTCAACACTTGGCAAAGTATATTCTATTTTTTTTAATTACAATAACAGTGCAAGTAAATATCCTCAAATTTATACTTAATTCGATAGATACAACGGCAGCAGTGCGACTAGCTCTAGGAGAAACTCAGCTAGTGGCTGAAACTAGAAAATTCCTAGAAACCAATGGGGGTATACTTAGATGCATTCAGTAAGGTATAATACTAATACTAAAGAATTTCATAATATTGAATTTATCGTCACTTCAAAAAATTCATGCTTATTACAAAATGATTACAGCCAGCTAAAAGAAGATCGAAAACATGTATATTGGTGAAAAATCTACCAGCTAATACAGATGAAAGTGAAATAAAACCATTATTTGAAAAACATGGGCAGATAGCAAGGTTCCTTATGCCACAACACGGTATTACAGCACTAGTCGACTTTATTGAGACATTCGAAGCAAAGAAAGCCTTCAGCAAACTAGCTTATTCGCAATTTAAATCTACACCACTGTATTTAGAATGGGCACCGGAAAACGTTTTTGTTAAATCAGTTGAAAAAACTGTGGCATCTTCAAAGGAACACGTTGAAGAGGAAACAAAGAATGCCGATATTAAAGAAAGTAAAGGCAAAGCGTCTAAAAATGAACCAACTGCTGTACAGCAGGATGCTAAAGGTGAAATTGAAGAAGAACTGGATCTGGAAACGCCGGAAAATGACACTACCTTATTTGTAAAGAATCTTAATTTTAAGACTACAGAGCAAGATTTAAAAACGGTAAGTTTGCCTTTTTATGTTAAAGGTGTAGGTACAGGACGGTCAGGGCGCTCACCTGATGGTGAGTGATACGCCTAATCATGACAGAGCGGCATTGAAGGAGAGCAACAACTGATAGACAGTTATTATCTTCCATCAATGCCGCACTGCGCCTGCCACCCGCGACAGATGTTAGGTCTCATATACCCGGTAATTTTACTAGCTACAGTTCCCTCTTCCCGAAATACAAAAGTGCATAACACTCCTGTTTCACGGGTTATATCTGGCACTGCAGTGGTACCTACCTAGACGACTCAGTATCGAGTCTACCCCTAGTTGCCTTTTTTAGTAACAGCAAATATGTATGAAACATTATAGACTAACCCCTTAATCACCACCTTATTAACCCTTTGAACGCCAATGACACTTAAGGCGACAGAAACAATAGATTTTCTATCGTACCTGGATTCCTGGCATATAAAGGGTTAATTGTAAATGCACTTCAAAAATACTAAATCCGTCTGTGGCTAAGCTTCAAAAATTTGGCAGGTAAATTTCTCCGTTTATTAGGAACTGCGTATTACTTACCACCAGGTGAGCGAACTGACCGTATCGGTCACTTATGCCATAAATAAAACATCAGTTCTGACACACGTGGGGCTAGAAAGCGCCGTATAAATTTATATTATTATTATTTTTTTAATATTTTTTTCGCATTCTTTCGATTAACAAATTTGACCCTTTTGACCATCAAATCATTATATTTTTTCAGCACTTCTCTCAAGCCGGCAAAGTATACAGCGTTACAATTGCTAAAAAGAAAGACCCGAAAACGCCTGGGCAGTTTCTATCAATGGGCTATGGATTTGTACAGTTCTATAAAAAACTTGAAACAAATGAGGCATTAAAGATGTTGCAAAATTCTACATTAGACGGCAAACCCTTGGAGCTTAAACGTTCAGAAAGAGGAAATGGGTATAATTTTTTGTTTGAATTTATTAATCAAACTATTTATTTGGTTGGCAGTGCATAATGTTTGTTTGACCTTATTTCCAGAAATGAAGTGCAGACTAATAAAAAAAACACGAAATATGCAACACAAAATGGAACGAAAATCCTTGTACGAAACGTGCCATTCCAAGCAAATCGTAATGAGCTCCATGAAATATTCAGGTATGTTACACCTTAAATAGCTTTAAAAAGTAACAGAGTCCACATATCTTATTCTCTCTATGTAATTCGATTTCTAAGTAACACAACATGTTTGGTTAAAATTATCTGATCACTTCGAGGCCCTATCGAACATCAGCAAGTGAAATAAAGTGAATTAAACATTTATTATTATTATATTTTCTATAGGCGTCGGTAGCTCAATGGTGTCGACTGTTGCCTTCCGTTCTGGAAGGCGCAGGTCCAAATACGTGCCAACCGTTTTCTAAATTATATGTACGTTATCCAACGCTCCTACGGCGAAGTAAAACATCGTGAGACAACCTACGAAGTGATTCAAAGGTTGTGTTCGAAGTCACCCAATCCGCACTGGGTTCGCGGTGTACTGTACACCCTTTACTGGTAGGCTCGTACCCTCGTTGGGGTTCAATGGGCTTATGATGACAATGATGATATTTATTTATATGTTCACCTATGAGATAGGTATATAAAAAAGAAATAGGTACGCAATTTTTTTCACTTCCTTCCATTTTAAGTCATTTAAGCTGTAAATGTTATTTTTCTTTACAGGGCCTTTGGCGAGATTAAAACTTTACGATTACCAAAAAAACTGACACCAGGTTCTGACCAACACAGGGGTTTCGCATTCCTAGATTATTATTCAAAAGCAGATGCAAAGGTATACAATAAAATTAATAGAACGATTTAAATATATATGTATACCCATTTTTCGTATGCAATTCTTTTATAAATCAACCATAACTAGTAAGATATAATACTAACCAAATGTTGCGATTATAACCATTATTTCACTGATAACGATGCTGCACGCACTCGTTAAAGATATCGCTGCGTGGTTAAATTATATTATTAGTACAAGTTGATGACTATTAGTTCAAAGTTACTTACTTATATTGGTACTAGCTTTTGCCCGCGGCTTCGCCCGCGTTACCAGGAAAGTGATATATATCACTATACTTAGGAATTCCCTCCCCCTAACTCTAAAGATACCCCTACATACTGAAAGAAGTCCGGTATAATATCTCCCCCTTCCCCCCTCTTTTAAGGCATTTGGAGCCGATTTCCGAAAAAAGAAAAATGAAAGATATATTGTTTGTGACTTACAGCCCTCATACCATTTTTTAGCTTTCAACCTTAAAAACTGCGAAAAATTGGATACGATACTTCTACCTACCTATTTGAAGGGTTTGGGGTTGGATTTTAAGAAAAAAATATATGCCATGTTTTTTCGTTTCTGACAAATAGTCCGCATACCAAATTTCAGCGTCGTACTACAAAAATTGCGGAATGTTCCATACAAACTTCCGACCCCCATTTTAGGGAAGTGGGGGTGAAAACGGGACAAAAAGTAGCCTAAAACCTATTCTAGGTTACTTTCTATCATACATACCAAGTTTCAATAAAATCTACCTTAAACTGCCTGCGAAAATCGGATATGATACTTCCTCCCCTATTTAGGGATGGATTTTTTGAAAAAAAAAAGGCATATTTTTTCATTACTGACAAAAAGTCCGCATACCCAATTTCAGCGTCGTACTACAAAAATTGCGGAATGTTTCATACAAACTTCCAACCCCCATTTTAGGGAAGTGGGGGGTGAAAACGGGACAAAAAGTAGCCTAAAACCTTTTCTGGGTTACTTCTATCAACATACATAGTTTCAATAAAATCCGTTCAGCCGTTTTAGGCGTGAAAGCGTAACGATACTTTCACATTAATAATATTAGTATGGATGTTTATTCCAATTTACAGAGTGCATACGAAGCGTTGTGCCATTCTACAATTTGTATGGAAGGCGTCTGGTGCTGAGTGGGCCGACCAAAATGATGATAATGAAGATAGCTAGATGTTGAGAAAAGAACAGCAGAAAACTTCAATGCAAGAGCACCAGGTGGGAAAAAATCGAGAAAAGGTGCTGTGGATGTTGAAACATTTGTTGAGGGTGACAAATAAACTGTGTTATATAAATTAAATGTTTGTTTCATTATACAATAAAAAAACTCTCATTCTCATCCACATTTTTATTGACAAAAAAATTTATACAGTATAATTTATTAGCTGGATGGCATACAGAGTTACACTTCTCTATGAATGATGTTCCATATTATAATTACTATGTCAATATGCATAGCTGTTAGATTTTCTAGTATTTACAAATTTTTTAATGTTTAACAATATAATTCATAGTAGATTATCCTTTTGTCCATGATAAAATGATGGACAATTCAATGGGCTTAAATCACATGGCATTCAAGATAATCAAGCTTTTACTAGAATTGTTGAAAATATTATGTACACTTGATACTGAACATACAACATCAGCAGTGCAATATAGTTATTCTATAATAAATCTAGAAACTATTTACATGCTCCAAATATATTTTACGACGAAACTACCTATTCCTGATAAAATATAACGTTACATTAGTTTAAATTATTTTAAAGAAAACAATCCTTACAGTACAAAGATTTAAGAGAATGTATTTATTATTAAATTTACACCAAATATAACAATAGTGATATGAAATTATTGTAAATTATAATACAGAAATAGTCCCAACTAAATTAATGCAATTTTTATATTGCAAGCATATTTCTTATCTGACTATAAGCATTAGATTAGGGAGTAAAGGGTTTTCTTTACAATAAATGAAAGTTAGTACCATAAACACTCCCAAGCCTGATAATGTGACTAGGAGTGTTAAATTTTCAGTGTTGAACTAATATAAATTCAGTATTGAAGTCTACTGAATTAATATAATATATTTCTTACAATAATACATGATTTTTCATACAAATTATGTGCTGATCTACAGGTAAAGTAAGTAACATCTTGCAGGCACACAATTGGCAAAATGTTTCAGATTATTGACTCACCATTGCAGTGCAAATCTATGTAAACAAATGGCATTACAATTATACTTCGCATATACAACAATGAAATACCAGGGAATGCATCTAAATATGTCTGAAACCCAATGCTTGAATTTACATAACAGGGTCAACCTTTAGCCACTGTGGCATGCACTCCATATAAGCAAATAAGTAGTGAATACCCTGACAAACCCGAAAAGCGTCATACTATTAGATCTCTCTTTATTTGCCCTACATCTTTTAAACAATTGGTGATTCTACAGTCAACAACAGTACTCATTTTTTGAGAGATTGAATTCATATTATTGTTTTTGCGATTTGTATCATTCACTTTGCATACCCTGCTCATAATCTTTGTGCACGCGGTGCAGTTATATAGATTCTACAGACACAATAGATTTTTCAATTGTCTGGAATCATGGCAGTTAATAGGTTAACAAACCAGTTTGTGCTTATTTTAAAAATATTTTATAAAGACAAAGGACAAGTTGATTATGATAAGACAAATCATATCAATGATATTACCTTGAGGACACAAATCAATCTGGCCTATATAATATTTAATCAATTTTTACAGTTGAATATATTTTGACAAATAAACTAGTTCCCAAGTAACCTACAGTACCACAAATAATACCTAAAGCAAGACTAAATAAAGCCATATACCCAAAGTAAAAAGTAGTTTGGAATAAGCCATACATTTTGGTTTTAAACACAAAATAGTAGAATGAATACATGTACACATAGAGAGCTGTACTACCAGCAGAAAGGAAGCTTGTCCATTGCCAGCGATAGTCTTCTGCATTCAGCAAGAAATAAGTACAAACAATAGTTACACACACAGTTACTATCATCAAAATCAGAATACTAACAACATAAATCCATAACATAGTAAATTTTGTAAGCCCAGAAAGATGTAAATATGAAATACATTTCGATAAATATAGAGCCAAAGGGAAGAATACCTCCCATTATAATTATAATGAATGGCTCCATGAACCACTTCTTCTCTGGAATTGGCCTCGGCACTGCATTAATCCGGCAAGGATAATCTGGCTGGCCGGCAAGGTTGCGCCCTAGAACAGTGCCTACAAGGGTCAGTGGCAATATTACAAATGTGCAAATTGACATCACAGCAATCATACTACCAAATGGAATGGCTCTTGATGCATGGTAGTACATAGCAATAAAATTAATAAAGAAAGCTGTCCCACAAACTAAAACTGGTAATAGAAAAGCTGAGAGCAACATCTGCTTTATCCACAACTTCCCACCCATCCTTGCATACAAAGACCCACCAAAGTAGCCATTTACAGGAGATGTTGCTGCATAGATAAAGATTGCAGTTGACAACAAAGAGCCTCTCTCTGTATAAAGTTCACCAAAAATTGTAAAGATTATAACTGCCAATGTGACTACTGTCAGCTGGTATCCTGATCCTACAAGAGCCGAGAATAAAGCTAGATGAGGAACAGGCCTAAACACATCACCATGCACTTGCTTCCATCCATATTCATCTCCTAAATCCTTTTCCAAATCATCAAGATCATCATCTTTAGAATAACGAGCATAATCCTTACGAAGAGTCCTCATTAAAATCATAGTTACAAGACCAACTAAAAATATAACCATCATAAAACTGTTAAAAATACTAAACCAATGATATTCTATGTTGGAAAAAGTTAGGGTCTAAATACTTATCAAAACGGTCTTCAAATTTGATGTTGCTCTTTTTCCAATTGACTTCATATGTGAAAGGGATTTTTGCATCAGGTGTCAATCTTTCCTTATTTTCAGCAGTAAGGTTGACTTCCACAATTCTATTACCATTGTATCCAATGTCAAATTTCTTGTGTGTCCAGATGTAATACTGATCACCATCAATTTCTCCAACAATACCCCATATAGGAAGATCATCGATGTACATTTGATACCAATAATGATTCTTAACGGCATATACAAGTGCCTTGTATGATTGCTCGTTTAGTTCTATAGCACAGAATTGCTGCGCCGGTACGTTGTCTTTATATGTGATGTCAAGACCGCTGAACTCGAGCTCGACGCCCTGCAATGCTTCTGATAAGGTCTCATGATAGTGCCCGATAGTTACTTTAGTGCCAACACAAAACGGTAGCGAAAAATATGCATACGTCTCCTGTCGATTATGGTAGGGGCCTACGGTGTTCATCCATAGCACTACTTGTTCTCCGTCCTTATATGAGTGTGTATGTTCGTCGCACCTTGCTATAGTACACAGTGTAAATAATAAATAAAGAAACTTCATTTTAAACAAGAAGTTCAGTAAATATTACTAATGTTCTAAATAAAATAAACATAACACGTATGTGGAATGCCGAAGTCGGACATTAAATTAATGTTGCCAGTGTATTCGTTCAAATGTCAAAGTCAAGCAGAGGTAATAAATCGGCAAAAGAATACACCTTTTGTAGCTGACATACCAATGACATTCGTAATAAAAAAATAACAATTTAAGCAAAGAGTATGTAAAGTAAATTAAGTTTACCACGTTGTTTGAAATATATAACCAAACTTTAATTTATAAATAAAATGGATGAAGATTTACCCAGTTGTATACAAGCTAAATTTAAATCCGATACGGGGGAGGAAGCCGGCAGTCCTTGGATTTGCCCTCAATATTACTAAAAGACCAACTTCAGCTGATTTGTAATGCACTTCTGCAAGAGGTATTTTAAAAAACTTTTAGTAGGTACTCTAAGTGATAACCAAATATTTACACTACATAAATTTTTCTAGGAAGAACAAAAACCATTTCTTTTCTTTGTCAAAGATGTTGAGATTACTAGTAACCTCCAAGAAGCGCTTGATTTAAAAACTGAATTCTGAAGAAGTTGTAGAAATTATATACCAACAAGCGGTTTTCAGAGTTCGCCAGTCACAAGATGCACCAGGTAACTGATTAAACATAGCTTGCAACATAGATTTGTAATGGATACAAAACTTTGATATAATAATGTTATATTATCTTATTTTTTATAGTTCTATATGGCCATGCTGAAGCTGTCATATCTACAAGCTTTAGCCCATCTGGCAACTGGCTAGTGGTTCAGGAGACACAACTGTGAGATTTTGGGATTTACATACACAAACTCCCTTACATGTTTGTCAAGGTAAGTTTTGATCTGTTATTGGTTTTCTGTTCATGCAATAATTTATTTTTGCTATCAACTTGTCAGGTCATAGCAATTGGGTGTTGTGTATAAGCTGGTCACCAGATGGATCCAAGTTAGCTTCAGCTTGTAAAAAGGAAAAGTAATGATATGGGACCCAACACTGGTCAGCAAATTGGAAAACTATGATAGGAACAAGCAGTGGATTACGGCGCTAGCGTGGGAACTTATCACAGGTAATTCATAAATATTAAAATATTTGCAATTCTCTACATAATAAAATTTGAAAAGAATCCAAGCATGACTCAAATGTATGATAGGGTTATTTACGTGTTCTCAAATAAGATTATGTTATGCAGTGAATTCATTATTTCATTTTACAATATTTGCTCAATAAACAGGTCATGGTAAATAGCCTATAATAAAAGCTTTTCAAATGTTCGTTTCTGACTTCTTGCGAAAATTCTTCACCGAAGATTCTAGTTTGTTATTACAACTATTATAATAATGTAATTTGTAATTCACAGGAATCCTGAATGTAGAAATTAGCAAGTTCATCAAAAGATGGTGATGTCAGAATATGGGACACAGTCACATGCCTCACAATACTCAGTCTGACAGGACACTCAAAAGCCGTAACATCTGTAAAATGGGGTGGAACTGGCTTATACACATCTTCACAAGATAGAACAATAAAGGCAAGTATATGTATAGTACAATTAGTTGCGTGACATTTATCATTGTAACAGTCTAGAGGTTTTTATTTGTGTTTTAGTATGGAGGGAGATGATGGTGTGCTGTGTAGAACATTAGAAGGTCATGCCCACTGGGTGAACCACTAGCCCTAAGTACGGACTATGTTCTCAGAACAGGGCCTTTCCATCCAGTTACAGATCAACATGGATTCACTAATGATAGTAGGTATAATACGAGTTAATGTATTTTAATCATTGTGGGCATCATTTCTGCATTCAAAATCAAATAAGTGACCTCATCACTCAATGCTGAGTGACTAAGAATAGTTGTCTATTAGTTGGCTTCATGGCAGGCTAATAGAAAAATTTTGGCTATTCAGACCTAAGCTATGTAAAAGTTTTACCTTGCTGCTTTAACATGTATCCTATGTAATAATTGCCATAAAGGCAGCCATTCCTGTTGTAACAAGTTAATTTTTACAAATTGACTTTCAGTTTATCTATGTTCCTATAGGCTCTGGATTGAACCTATTTGGTGTTAGGCATATAAAATGTTACAGCCCTTAGATTAAATCAGAATCTTTTTGTTTGATTGTCATCAATGTTACTAGTTATGTAATACGCTATTTATTATATAGATATCATTTCATTAAAACAGGATTGCAAAATTAACTTCTTAAAGTAAAGAAAATTCAACATTTTATGCTTGATGTAGATTTTGTACAACATGTTATTTTCTTTTTCAGAAACCATTCTAAAACAGAGGGCGATTGAAAGGTATGATACAGTTTGTCCCCAAGGAGCTGAACGCCTAGTCTCTGGCTCTGATGATTTTACTTTATTTTTATGGTTACCAGAAAAAGACAAAAAGCCTCTGGCTCGTATGACAGGTCATCAACAACTAGTAAATGATGTTAAATTTTCTCCTGATACAAGGTAAATATATTATAGTGAGTCAATTAAGTTACTCTCAAGTTTTCATATTGATTTTATTTTCGAAATTGTGTTGATATTTCATTATTATTCCAATGTGATTTGTGTTCTTTATTTAGAATAGTAGCTTCAGCATCTTTCGACAAATCTGTAAAATTGTGGGAAGCATCAACAGGAAAATTTATCACCACACTAAGAGGACATGTTCAAGCTGTGTATATGGTTGCCTGGTCAGCCGACTCCAGGCTTTTGCTGAGTTCTAGTGCTGATTCTACACTTAAAGGTATTGACAGCTGTCAAGCTATTTTTAATGTTGTCTGTTTGTTTTTATAGTCTAAGAATTTCCACTCCCGATCACATCCAACAGCATGCAGTACTGGCACCTTTGTACCAGTGAGTGATTATATTTTTTACAAGTCACCTCAATGGATAACACTATATACATTGACATTTTGTATTATTTATTCTTTTTAGTGTGGAGCATGAAGACGAAAAAAATTGAACTGGACTTGCCAGGCCATGCTGATGAAGTTTACGCAGTAGATTGGTCTCCTGATGGAGCATATGTGGCTTCAGGTGGCAAAGACAAAGTTTTGAAACTGTAAGTTACCTAATAAAACATAGTAAGCTTACGTTTTTAAAACTAGTCTCCTCAGATTATTTTTAAAGTGTATATAGTATTTATATCAGTCTAAAACAAGTAATGGTAGCCTGATACACAAGACAGCAGGGCTTAAGCTTATTATCTCACTCTCTTATTATATCACACACAAAATCTCAATTGAATAGCTCTAATACTTCAGATTTTATTGATTTCTAAAATATACCAATGTTGTTCCTGATACAAATGATCATCAAAATGTTTGGCTACTATCTGAAGTGGCCTTACATTTAGTTTCTGATCTGAAGTAATTAATTTGTTAATTATCAAAACAGCCATACATATTTACAGATAACTTGAATTTGTAGTCAGTCATGTATATTCAGAAGCTTGGTTCTACATGAGACCTGATATCTTTTTCACAGGGCAAACCTTGTGATCATTTTGGCAACATTTTACATGAAATGTGTTTATATAATATGTTTATCCCACATAAACATATTTATTTGCTGTCATTATTTATAATTTAGAGACTGTGATTTCATTATTTGTTTCAGGTGGCAGCATTGAAAGTCTTCATAAATATACTGATTACTTTATTACCAAATTTAATAAAAATTATACATAATAAAATAAATATATTTTGTTAAGGACATTACTTAATTTTAATGCTCTTTTTAACATTTGCCTTTATTCCTGATGCTTCACCTCCATATCTTGTGATTTCAGTCCTAGGCTCACGTACAGCTCCCTTCCTCTTGATTTTAGCTTTCCTGAATTTCAACTTATGCTTTACTCTAGGATTCCTTTGTTCCTTCTTTCTATGAGGTGTCAAACCCTTATTCTTAGCAATTTGATAGGTTATTTCACGCTTATCACCAATTTCCTCTGTAATCACATTTTGTGAAGATGTGGAAGGTTTACTTTCATCTACTTCAGGAGCATTGTCATTGTCCGAGTAACCACTCTCTTCAGATTCATTGTTCTGTGAAATACGTCCCTCCTCATTGTTTACTTTAAATTGATCATGACCTTCATATTCATCGTCATCTGAGACACCTGTATCTTCACCATCATCTTTTTCCAAGGCACTTACAAGTTTAAGTTTCTTAGCAGCAGATTCTGAAGCTGCCTTTTCAGATTTTCGCTTCTTTCTTTCACTAATTTCTGTATTGATTTCAGTAGCATGCAACTTTAAGTTATTTTTCACTGCTAGCAATATCTTATCTATTTGTGGTTTTATAACTTCCAAAAAAAATGGGCTCCATTTTATTTAACATTTGCCTGTACTGGTATAGTCTTTTTACAACAGGGTGATTTTGTATATTGATTCGTTGACTTTTCAACAGTAAATAAAAACTTATATTTGTACAATAATTTAAAATAAGTTCATAATTGGTTTTAACAAACTTTGAAGCTGGACATTTTGGTACTTTACCATCTTTGACTAACTTTAAAAGTGGGTGTAAATCATCTTTTGCAACAGTCAATTTAGTTTTAAAATCATCAATAAGACCCGAAAATTCAGGGCTCTCTTTTTCAAGCAGTTGTAACTTTTGTCTTTTTGACATTTGGCTCAGGTCACTTTTGATCACAGTTTCATTTTCTTCAATTGCTTTTACTTGTTTATTGAAAAAATCTAATGAGAAATCTTCTTCACCTAGTTGCTCTAAAAGCCTTTTCTGAATATTTTGGCCTCTTCTTCATTAGGGCTGCTTCTTCCTCATTTCCAAGCCTCCATAGTCTTCATCAACAAAATCTGTTGCATAATATGATTGTTTTCTCTTGCCCATGCTTTGGAATCTGGTAAGCCGTCATCTGAATTTTCTTGACCTCAACATCACTGTCGGCAATACCTAAATCTTCTTTTTTTTTCCAAATCATCATCTGATTCTGAGAAGGCATACATCTCTTCTTCACTGTCTGTGTCATGGTGTTTTCTTTTTCTTACTTTTTCCAGTAGTTTTTTGTCAGAAGGTGAATACTCATCTTCTGAATCAGATGGCTCATAATTTCCCATCATGTCGAATTTTGAATTGATCCTGAAATAAGGAAAATCCAATATTATTCTAAAAATATTAGGTTGGGGTGTAGCAAAGGGGGTCTCAAAAATAAGAGACTTCTTTTTTCATGAAATATAAAAAAGCATAGCTTTTAATAACGATAGAGTTAAAGAAAAAAATATTTTGGAAAATATATATCGGCTAAGTCCCGGACCCTTTGCTACACAAGATGGAATCAAAAAGAGTGAATTTTAATTACAAGTCCGGGCTCCATACAAAACACGCTCGAAAATTCGGTAAGTCCAGCTCCATATAAAACTTGATCAGAAATTTAGCTAAGTTCCTAAAAATAAGAAGGCTGGGGTCCCAAGTAAGAGTAATAAAAGAGCTTGTATGAAAAGATTGATGGATGTGATTGAAGCTAGGGAAGTATGTCAGGACCGTGCAAAGTGGCGTTTCATCATCTCTGCCTACTTCTGGGACCAAGGCGTGAGCTTTATTTTATTTATTTTTTTTTATTTTCCTAAAAATGTTTTTTTTTCCACAAAATAAAAAATCGGCTGTCAAAAATTTTTTTTTCCAAAAAATTTTTGGAATCAGTCATCTTGTTTTAGAAGGTTGTTTTTTTAATGATTTTGTCAAAAAAAAAGTGTTATTCTATGGGACCCCCTTTTGTACACCCGGACCTATAGGGGGGGTCCATTTCACGAAGTTAAAATCGTTATATACTTTCAGAACAGTAGGATTAACTTATCAAAACGAGTCTACGTGACCGCCAAGAATTTATCTAGTGAACTTTTCTAAGATGATTAGTGACTTTTTACAGTGTTATCACATTCCAATGAAAAACAGACGGTTTCTTACCTAATTTTATCTGCCATCGTGTTGACAATATTAATTCAAGCACATAGAAAATTGCATGTCACTTCTTGAGGTTATGTTTTAAGTCTGCACTGAACTGCAATTCCTGGTAAAACTTCTGCAATTACAAATCGTAATTTGATTTATCTTTACAATGAGAGTAAATACATTAAATATAGCCAGAGAATATAATTTTATTTATAATTGCGATTTAGACTGGGTGGGTTCAGACATACTCTTTGGATTCAGAGTTGTAAGTTGTGTCAGTCATGTGTTGCCAGTTGATACTTTAGTTTTAGGAATTTGAATTTTTGAGACGTTAATCATAAAAGGGCTAGACAGAGATTCGAAAGATTTTGTCTACAAAAAATTCCGAATTAACCATGTCTTAAAACCGTTTTTTAGAGCGTCTAAAAAAACCGATTCATAACTTCATACTTTGGTAATATATTCAAGAAATGAACCGGCTTCGTGACCGATGAAACAGCAAGAAATGAGTGGTTAGCATGACGAAAACTTAATACTTTGATAATATTTTCAAAACAGCGGCCAGATTGCCCATTTCAAGCTAAATAATTAAAAATGAAAGCTAGACCCAAAAAGCTAAAGTCACAGTTTTAAATGCGCCGATTGAGGAGCAGCGGCATGAAGGTCGGATGACTTAGTGCTGCTGGCCTTTATTGTAAGGCTTTTGCTAGAAAGCATGGATTGGTGTAAATAGAAAGAAGAGTGAATATATAACCTTTAAGAGTGGTAACAGACTTCCTGAAGTGGTACTCACAGTCGCGCTTTGCAAAACCCTTCTTGTTAGTGTACGCCAATTCAAATACCCTGGTCACATTGTCACTGCCTTCAAGGCTTTGATGGTGCGGACTGTCCATTTAGTAAGCTACATGTGATATTACTAAGTGTTGTTTAGTTATTAGCACGGGTTATTAGGGACTCACATTTAGATATATGGCTTCAATGTTACTAACTCTTACTAGAACCCTGTTGTCTGATAAATAACACATCACATTTGTGTGCATGAACATTTCTGTTTGTATTAGTCTGGGTATTTTCTTTGTTAAAATGTGTTTATCCGATGTTCACATAGTTGTTTTGTACCCATATTACAGGCTAAATGCTTAGTTAGCGGCTAGACAGCGCAGTGTGAATGTCAGTGACCAAATAAGTTTCAACATCATTTTATAGATCATTAGGTGTCTCCACCGAGGGGCACGAGCGAGGACATGAACCTACCCATAAAGGGTAGTGAAGTGTCAAGTCATCGGTTTTGTGTTATTTAGTAAATTTGTATTTGATCGAATTTTATTGTGTTATAATGGTGGATTATTAACCATTTGGTGTTGGTTAATAAGTGCGAGTGTTGGCAAATTAAACGAAACAGTAAAATGGACACTTTGAGTGCTCTCAAGAAGTTCGCGTAAGGTTTCAGTAAATTCCCACATCTTTACTGAAAGGGAAGTAATGGGTGATGATCACAGAAATATCCTCTTATAGGTCAATGGATGATCATCATTCATTTGTTAATCAATTTTAAAAAATCTAGGTCGAGGCTGTGCCGTCTGTGATTTTAGCTTACTTCAAATGGAACGAATACAAAATTTACAAATGTCAAAATACTGATAAAATGTCATTAATTAGGGATGTGCAAACGGGAAACATGTCGATAGTTAAAAATATATAGATTATTATCGAGAAAAAAATATCAATATATTAATTGAATTTTTTTGAAAACCTATTTGCTGTCTTCAAATAATCTAAAACATAACAGCTTCAATAATCCACGCAGAAATTAACGAATACCTATGCAGAGCTGAACTAGGTACGTGCTTTAAAAAGAAGTTCAAGCCAAACTTATTCATAAAAATTAAAATTGAAGTTACATTATTATTTTGTTAATCAATTGTAATACAATGTTTACGATACGACAATAATAACTCGATGTCCAGATAAACATCCATGTTCGAAACCACGAATTTTCCATAATTTTATTGTAATTTTAATTGAAATGGCGTAGTTTTTTTTGGAGTGGCTGGCTTTTCTCTTGTACTCAGTAGCAGGGGTCTCTCTAATAAGGCTCCAACAGTAATCCGCGAGATAGCAGGCTCCATCTGCCTTGAAATCGCTTTTCAAATGCAACAACATCTTGGTGAAAGCGTTCGCCATGTTCGTCACTGACTGATCCATATTTTCAGGGAAAAGTCCAAATGCGAGTGAAGAAAATGCACTTAAGTGACATATTGCATCCCATTTTATAGTCCAATAAAACTTTTATTTTTTCGCGAAAATCTTCAGATTTCTTGTTACCAAGGAAATTGTTAGTGACATCGACAAAAGCGTTCCATGCTTGTTTTTAAATATTATTGAGCAGATATAAAATATGGATCTTGAATCAGCTTTTTTTTGTCTGACCTACGAAAACACCCTCTTTAATTTCGCGTCACTAAGCTTGGGAAACTTTTGCTTGAGAAACTGGAAAGCCGCACCTTGTTTGCTTATTTTTTTCACTTTTTTTTTTATGAGACCCAGACCCAGTTTGATGTGCAATGCCGGCAAAATAGTTTTATCTTGCTCAATCAATGGTTCAAATTTTACGTTTTTCTGGCCCACCACTAGAGAGTGACGTAATGGCCAATCTTTTTTAATAAAATGTTGAACTCGAGCTCGGCTATTCCACTCGCAAAGAAAACAACAATATTTTGTATAGCCTGACTGCAAGCCTGTTAACAAAGCAACCACTTTAAGATCTGCACAAACTGGCCATTTATGATCTCTGTATTTATTTTTTTCTAATAAAAGTTTCATAACGTCATAAGTTTCTTTCAAATTAGCACTATAAGCGAGGGACAAGGACGGTAACTCATTTCCATTATGCAACAATACTGCTTTCAAGATACTTTTTGAGGAATCAACAAATAAACGCCATTCAGCAGCTACATGATTTTGCCCAAGCTGTGCCATTAATCCATTTACATCATTGCAAAAAACTAAGCCATCTTCTTTAGAATAGTACGGAACCAGTGAGCTATGTCGTTTACGATAAAAAGATACCTTAACATCTGATTCACATAGATTCCATTGCTGTAATCTGGATGTCAATAATTCTTGTTGTCATACTTAATACTTCGTTTTGATTTTTCAGAAAACCCCTTTAATTGCGTTAAACAAAAATAACAATCGACGGCATGATTCGTTGGCTCCATCCACACCATTGGCGTACCAAATGGCATTTTTTTAGTAGTTCCCGTACACCAACCATGAGATATGTATAACATCTTAAGCAGCACACTTTAGGAACCCATGACTTGTCTTGATTCCTTACGACACGGTTAAAATAAGCTTGATAGCACTGTTTAATTAAGTCAGAAAGTGTTTTTTTTTTCGATTTTGGCGTAAACTCGCCACAAATATAGAAAAATAAATCAGGACTGTAAACACACACTCGCGACATTTTAGAAGTCAGTTAATATACTAACAAATGCACTATGTTCCGTTTGCAAAAGTAATAAGTTTCCGGACTACCCGCATTTTAACTTTTGTAGGTAGGTAAAAAAATAAAAAAATATTTATCCCTATAACCAGATGTGATATCGAAATAAAATGCATATAGTATTTTTATATTGATCAAGCTTATTATGAAATAATATGGATTGGGTCAGATATTTTTTAAGTGTTGAGTAGTGATAATAACCGAATAAACTTCTTCTTGATCGCATATATGCACAATATTTGTCTTAAATACTGATTATTTTACTGTAACGAACTAATTTTATATCGATTTAGATGCGTAAAAATAAATATTGATGATCGATATAATCAAATAAAAATCATCCATATTAATCGATTATTTTTAGAGAAAATATCGATTTTATGATATTTCGATTATTTTTGCCCAACTACGCCTAAGCCTACTAATCCCTAATTGTACTTTATATATATACTCTTTGAATTGTCTATCATTAATTCATTGAATTTATTCTTGTCATTCACATTTCACTTCACAAATCGTAGGTAGAGAACATAATTTTAAGTACAAGTGTATGCTACAGATACCTTTAATAAATACTAGTACCTCTGCATATAAAAGTTTGTGTACATATTCTTCTTTCGGTCAAACTTGCAATATCCCAACCTACATTTTGAATAAATTTCTATTTCAAAATAAATATTAATTAATTGATAAATTATCTTAGTAAGACGTTAAACACCGTACAATATATAGGTCTATCACGTTTTTATAAACATTTTTTTTTATAGTGAAACTATGTTGAGAACGTTTTCAGTGAAAGCAGGTTATGTTTGCATTATTTTTATGTGCGATATAATAATGGGTAAAAGAATGTCGGCTACCCTCAATCATAGAGTACCAGCAAAGTTTAATGAATGTCAACAATGTAAATTGGTAGCAGAATCATTCAACTATTGGCTTGATAAAACTTCTAGAGGTAAATATGAAGGAGGTGATGCTGCATGGGAAGAGTCCAAATTGAAGTCATACGCTCGTAGTGAAGTCCGACTGGTAGAAGTACAGGAAGGGTTATGTTCAGAACTAAAAAAACATCAAGATAAATGTTATTCATTAGCAGAAGAAGTTGAGAGTGTTCTTGAAAAGTGGTGGTTCCATGAAGATCACAAACAGTTGACCTTTACACTTGGCTCTGTATTGAAAACCTTCAACATTGTTGCCCAAAACAACATTTTGGAGAATTGTGTACTAAATGTCCAATAAGTAAAAGTGGTGACTTATGTAGTGGCCATGGCAAGTGTGATGGGGATGGTACACGTAAAGGTAACGGAACATGTTTATGTAAAAAAGGTTTTACTGGGACTTATTGTGAACTATGTGCACTTAATTACTTTAGTATGGCTTCAAACTGTGAGCCTTGCCATAAAGCTTGCAATGAATGTACAAGTGGTGGTGCTGATGGCTGCAAGGAATGCAGGCCAGGTTGGGAGATGATGGCAGGAGTGTGTACTGACATCAATGAGTGCTTAAAGGAATCTGTATGTACTGAGCAGCAATACTGTGTAAACCAAGAAGGATCTTATGCCTGTAATATGTGTGATAGATCTTGTAAAACCTGTAAAGGAGAAGGGTTGTCCAACTGCACATCTTGTGATACTAGCTCTGTGTTATGGAGTGGTTTTTGTTTCAATGATGAACTTAAGAGTGATATTTTAAGAAATACACTAAAGAGAGTAGTCCTATATTTAGGGCTACTAATTATTGCATTTATTGTGTTCAGGAATTCCAAATCTTTGGCGTCATTTGTAATACTTGCCATTGGAATTTATGTCTACTTCTCTGAAAAATCAGTAGGAATGAACATATTAGATGTTCTCCTTAATTTGTATTTAAGTTAATAGGCCAAATCTATCTAGTGATAAAATCAATTAAGTTATAGGTGACAATAAACTATATTTATTGAAATAAATATTTATTTCATTTTAAATTTTTAATAGGTAAGTAAGTAATATACTGCCTCTAGTAGTCACATTTGCTTTTCTCTCTCTTCAACCTATTGCAGTCCACTGCTGGACATAGGTCCCCATTTTGCGCCAGACATCCCGGTCCTCCGCTTTTCTCATCAGCTACCAGCGACCTTCGCAAGTCGTCGGTCCATCGGGCCGGAGGGCGTCCTACGCTACACTTGCCAAGACGCGCTCTCCACTCCAGAACTCGTCTGCTCCAACGGCCATCGGTTCTGCGACATACATGACCAGCCCACTGCCACTTCAACTTGCTGATCCGGCGGGCTATGTCGGTAACTTTAGTTCTCTTACGGATTAAATCATTTCTGATCTTATCCCTAAGAGAGACTCCAAGCATAGCTTCTCCATTGCGAGTTGAGTGACTTTGAGTTATGAACCAATCCCGCAGTCAGTGTCCATGTCTCAGCTGCGTATGTTAGCATGGGTAGGACGCATTGCTCAAAGACTTGTCTTTAAGCATTGCTTTTCTAAAAGTATTAAAATGTAAAATAAAACTCATAAAAAAGGTGTATTAAAAATACATTTTATTGCAAAAGTTACATAACTACAAATTAGTGTCAATTATATACAAAAATTTAATACAATATTTTGTATAATAACTAAATTGGGTAAATACTCTATAATACAGCAGGATTATTACCAGCATAATATATTTAGATGAATTTTTAAATTAGAAAAATAACTTGCTCTGTCTCAAATTATTGCAGATTATACAAGGTAACATTTTGAACCTATAATACTTTTGTGGCAATTAATAGCCATAGGACCAATACATATAAAGCAACACAATGGGTAAGATTACAGAATCTTTAAGTCTAGATAAACTAGTATCCCAAGAATTTTAATTGGCAATAGTTAATTTGGCAGAAGTAAGCACAGGTATACACTCTCAGTCTGAATCAAGGGTATTCCTAATTAAATTTAAAAATAATGACTCAAAATACTTGCAAAGTGCAATTATTATCTTACAAAATCTAATGTGAGTTGTGATGCCCCAAAAGCTATTACTAATTGCAATATGTTAGCAAAAATATTGATAATAAAAGGTCTTGTTTTTTACAAAAAGGCATATGATGATTATTATTGAGATATTTTTATTTATCATAAGTGAATTGGACAGTCAGTGTACTCACTTGGTGGTAAGTGATACAACTGACCATAAAATAAGCAGTGTTGAATGATATTAATAATAGTATGTAGTAATTATTTTCCGACAATACTGCTCTGCGCCCGTCACCCGAGACGACAGATGTTAGGTCTCTTATACTCAGTAATATGGTATCTTGATATGATTATCATTTCATTTTAAAAAGGTATTCTAAATGCACGCATACATACTTCATACCGCATTTCCAATTATGCAGCAGTGATACTTTCAAAGTACATAATAGTAACAAAACTGTTACTATAGATTTTACTAAGCAAAATGATTTATAAAAATACAGCAATAATCTAATGAGTTTTTCAAAAGTTTATATTGAATAGCCATTAGGGATTAAAATAAGTGGTCTTTGGTGAAGGAAAATAATGGTGTGCAAGTTGTAAAAACAATATGGTGTTAAATTAACTATGCTATGAATATATTATTCAACAAAATACATCATGTCAATGTTTATGTCTCAACACAATCAATATAAGGGATTAACTTTGTTCTACATATTTTTTTGGTAAAATTTCATATTAAGTACTAATATAACACCATAACCTACAACTACAAGTGAAATAAAATACATTAATTAATCTTAAAGAAATCATTGATGGAGTTACTAACTGCCATCAATGAATAATACACTAATGTGGTGCTAAAGAACACAAGTCTAAAAAATACACACGACTAGCATTCAAAATGCTAAAATGTGGACAAAAGCCTGCTGTGACATTAAAATAGTGTTATTTTTTACATCACTTGTGCATACAACTATATAATAATTGTGAAATAAAATAATAAAGCATACAAAATTTATCTCCCTGATATAAAACCGTCCATAATAAATTGGATTGGAATTCTCTTACATGGAAAATAAATATTAATACTCATTTCTATCAATATCAGTCTGCTCCATTTTAGTCTAATACTTTTATGATTACAATTTTCGGTCCCGTTTCCTAACTCTCATTCACAATAATTTCCTCTTCAACTGTTTATAATACTTAGTAGAACCTGAATTGTATATTGAATGATTGCCATACCATCAAGTATGATAGCGTCAAGCAAAAAATATTTTAAAACAATTCTCGCAGACGTAATCTAAATGTTATGTAGGTATATTATTAATAAGGATTCGATTCAAGCTGTTTCGAAAAATGCCTTAACCAAAAAATTTATAAGGCAATGATGTTTGTGTGTAATCATCTAACTTAAAGCTTATGTACTGCTGAGTATTCAGCTAAACATAATAATTTTGTAAATGATATATTTTTCTAATTGTAACTTTCAATATTCAGTCTGTTACATTATAAATATGGAATGTTATATGATATTATCATACATTACAATATACTAAGTGGCACAAACACAAGTTACAAAAGTTATTAAAATGTCCATGTAACAATGTTTTGTCACAGTATAGTGTATTCAGTAGCCTTAAAATGTTACCGTTTTTTTATATAGACATCACCTTATTCAGTTTGATAAGAAAACATAAGCAATGGAACAGCTACATATGTATTAAGTTGAAAGACGGACTCATCTTAATCAATAAGGAATAAATTAAAAATAAATAATATACCAAGAAATCAAGCTGCAATAAAATATTGTTGTTTTTTATTTTCAATTATGCATTTTGTAGTTGCCAGACTAAACATTTTGACGAAAATTGATTTTTCTTTCACGTATTCTTTAAAAAAAAAAAAAAACAGATTGGGTCTTGGAAACGACACATCAAATATAAATTTGCATGTACTGCATTTTTTATGTTAGATGTGCCAGTTTCAATGTTATTGTTTCAGAATTTTCATTAGATGCTTTAACACATTTCAATAGTCATTTATACAAGTGTAGTGTAAGTACAATTGACTGTCATTTATCTGAGCATGTAACACAAGTTTAAACTATAACTTAGGGTCAAGATAAATTCTCAAAAACCGTCAATTGATTTTATCATTAACTTTGTTTTCAGAATTTAGTGAGAGATTTTTCGTAACATAATTTATTAATGTAAGCAATATATATTTCGTTTAAAAAAACTGATTAGTGTATTTCATTTAAATGTTTTTGTGACATATACCGAAATTATAAATTTAAACTAATTACATTTTTACAGTAAATGTTCCGTTTTGATGCCTAAAGTACATAATTATTCGTATTTTTACAGTAATTAACGAATTGTTTTGTGATTGTATTGGTGATCATCTAGGGTACGATTACAAAGGCTGTTCACGCATAGATATTCTCGATTTTCTTGGACTCAAATTTAATAGATGTGATTGGACTACGTTCGACATCATAGTCACATATTATTATAAATCAGGGAAGACGTAAGATGCTTGAAAGTCGAATTATAGCGTTTAGTTTATCTCGTTATATCCGCTAACGGCGACCTAAACTTTTCCTATGAGTTCATATTGGCTTGCAAACTGTACTTATTTTAAAGGCCAAGGTGCAATTTGTGATTTATTACGATTGTGACTTCTTACAAAGGTTGAAGGCGCCATTAGAATCAGGCTGCCGGGGAAGCTATCGACGGAAGAGGATTTTTGTTAGGAGTCGACTTCATGGCTGTTACAGCATTCAAATTCAAGCCTATTCTCATCACCTTGATCAAGTTAATAGCTAGTTGTCGCACTTTAGCACGAAGCTGTTTTCCATGCTGTGCGCATGAAACTAAGCGATGTGCTTTGTTCCTCTGGATTCAAGATACTCAAGAAGGAATGTTGTTATGCCGAGGGTATGTCCGATGTTAGACATATCCGAAACATCGGCGGCGATTCACCGGTTTGTACAGATCTCGCCAAACTTTATGGCCGCTCTGAACATAGTCAAAGTGCTTACTGCGCAGGTATAGTCAAGTACAAATATCATTGGTCTCGCCTAACTTGTTCGCCGCTTCGAACTTCGCACAAGACGATGCGCAGTTTGCAAAATTCATACATTATGACGACCCATTTGGTGTTGCGGTTGAGAGGTCGGCTGCATCACCAAGAGTTCAGGGTTCGATCCCGGGCAGTACAAACATTTGTGTGCATGAATCTGATGTCTGTTTGTAACGGTCTGAGTGTTTTCTATGTATAATATGAATTTACAAACAAAAAGTATATAAGTAACCATAATACATGCTTAACGCTTAACTTGGGGCTAGATGGCGCTATGTGAATGTCAGTAGATATTTATTTACATCATTGTCGTCTTGTGCGAAGTTCGGAGCGGAGAAAAAGTCGGCGAGTCCTATAGTGGTTTGGCAGTGTTGCCACCTTAGTCCTTTTGTAGCTAGATCTACCACTTTTTAGTATAGGTGAAATCCTTTTTTAACAATTTAGCCCGAAAAGAGCGATCTAGCTCTTTTCACTGTCTTCTACCAAGTACTTTTCGGTAACAAGTACTTTTTTGCTATTTCATCGGTCCTTTTTTAAGACGAGCTAAAAAAAACGGCTTCTTTACATGATTATTTCAACATCTAGCCCTTTATTGACTTCCCAAAAAGCTCTTTTTTAAAAAATCAAGTGGCAACACTGTGGTTCGGTTTAGTCGAGGTGCGGCGGCCTATGGTGTGAGGCCAGCTGGGCCGCCAGCTGCCGCTGCTGCAGCAGACAGTAGAGGATGCCGGCCTGCGCCATCGCGTCCACGGTGCCGGCGGCCAGCGGGTCCGCGCGCTGCTTCGCCGCGCCCGCCGCCGGCCTCAGCAATGTCGGACCGAACACCGTCGCCAGGTTGTGCAGCGACATCTTGTTCTCGCCCTCGTGCTGGTTCACCCTACGCGCGAATCGAACAATTAATCCACGCGGTTATTTCGCTACTTTTATTTAGTGAAGACTAACAGTTTTAAATATCAACCCCTCACTTCCCAGTCTCGATATTGCACAGATAAGAATAGTTTTTAAATTTGTAACTTTTTTCTAATTGTGCAAATTTCAATTATGACAAGTAAAACTTAATTACAATTCTAAATAATAAGTCTCCGCCTATATGGATGCCTAGGTGGATACCTATGAGCGAGACAACAAGATATGGAAATCAGTGAATATATAATGTAGATAAATCAAACCTAAGTGATGACAGCACCTCCTGTGCTGAACAAAATTATGTATAAACACCTACACATATCGAGCATATTTTTAAAGATCTAAAGACTCACAAGACCAATAAGGTGATATATTAAGTTTGGGTCCCAAATGCGTAACGCAAACCAAATGAGTCAAACGTAGAAAATGACGATTTTACAAACTAGTAAAAGGTACATACTTGACGAAGTGGTTGAGCAGGAAGTCGATGCAGTTCTTGTTTAGGTCAGGCAGCTGCGCGTAACATTTTAACAGTGCGTGTCGGCGGGTATGCGCCGGCCCCGACTCCGCTGACGCGCCCGCTCCCTGAAACACATTCATTACAAACGTTCAGCAAAACTATTTTTTATCCTCTTATGGATTACTTCAGTGTCTAAAGTCATGTCTGAAATGTTATGTAAACCATGGACGTATAAAAATACGGACGAGTTTTGCTAACAACGAAATTGTGGCAAGTTATGACTATATGAATTAGTTTTGAGTCCCGTATTTTTGCCGTGGCTTAAAAGACTATGTGTGACGTCATTAATTTTATTACATCACGCCAACTAAAATGGAACGGTTCAACCATGTGTTCGTGAAATAGTTTCAAGTAACACTTTTGTCAATATGCTGTGCTTTCCTAAATGTCATATCGTAAACGGTTAAAAGCCACAATTTCTTAACAAAGACACTAAATATAAATTAATTTGTTACCTGAGTCGAACCCCACGCACGCAGAAGTTCCGGGTACAGGGCATCGGTAAACAGCGCTTCAGGCAGTTCCCGCAAATACAGCTTCAGCACGCCCGTCACCGGAATGGATGTCGACTTCTTTCAATAGTTGTCAGCTTCATACGCATCTGTCAAAGTTCCCTATAATTATATAAACTCAAGTATATTATCGAGTCCCAACCTAAATTATTTTTGGTTCATTGCATATGAAAGACAGTTCCAGAAATACAGACGATATTACATCAGTACTTTAGTTTATTGCAGTGTGTGTTGTTAGGTCAACTGTCCATGGTTTCATTGGTTATTGTGTAGTCCCTTGAGCGAGTCCATACAGTTTCAAATGATGGATTAATTCAGTGAAAAGTTCTATAAAATACCTTTTACCTTTTTCTGAGGGAGATGTCTAGTTCATCTGTATGAGTACCTCAATCTAAGCAGTGTGTCTCGCCATAAAATAAACTTTTAGTATAGCTCTGATATGGGCTGAAGAATGTGCAGGCACTACTCGTGTCACATGTAGTAAAAACACTGTGATATTCCTATATTGCTACTACTATCTATACTAATATATAAAGCTGAAGAGTTTGTTTGTTTGAACGCGCTAATCTCAGGAACTACTGGTTCGATTTGAAAAATTCTTTCAGTGTTAGATAGTTTATACATCAGAACGTACTGTAAATCTCTTGAAATAGGATACCGGTAAGGCGACGTTAAAGCATAACACAAATGCTAAGTTAATTGGATTTCAACCTTAATAACATAACATTAAATTCAAAATTGGTGTCAATATATGTGTCAGAGCCCTAGAAAGGGTTAAGGACTACTCTTTAGAACTACAAGTCCTAAGATAGTGGCCGTAACTTAACGTGCCTTCTGAAGCACGGAGGGACTCGACTGCTATAGTATTACTATCACAATGGGTAATAGAAGTACTGTTAAATATAGGTACTTACTAGTCTCAAAGCTCTTGCGTAGACGTGCCAGGTCTGAGGCGCTTCCCGACACGCGATACACGCCCACTTCGTGCAGACCACGCCTCTCCACTTCTCGCACACACGCGCTTATTATAAACGGCACATTACGCTTCTCCCTCCTGAAACAACATATTATTTGGGTTATGGGAACTGCACGCTGTAGTGGTTCTGCCACTATTTGATATCATCAATATTACAGCCTCAAATGTTTACTGCTGAACGAAAGGTAATAAATAATGATTTACACGCGAACTGATCCCTAGCAGTTAATATCCATCTTCTACTCGCCACCTTATACTTTTTGATTTATTGTGAAATAAGTTGTTTTGACACTTTATAGTAACTTTTGCTAAGAAACCATTTATTTATTTTTTAATTAACACAACATACATGCATACTAGCTTCGGAGTGACGTCACAATTAAGTAGCCATTACCATTACTTTGTTGTGCAGTCAGCCATCTGCTGACTGACTTTAGTTTCTCTGGAAACGCTTATGCCTCTGATTATGCGAAGGTGGGCGCTAATGGCTGTGACACAATTATAAAATTAATGCAGCCATTACCGTACACACCAAATAAATTGTACTTTGTTAAGTTTCTTAAATAAATTATTATTAGTATTATATAAGAATTTATTTTAGTAGTTTAGTTGACGTAATGAAATAATCGATTCAATTCAATTACATATTGCACTTTTCGTTAGGAGTATTACCCCCAGGGGCGTCTTTTCCTTAGGTGGGTGGTGTGCGTTGCACACGGGCGCCGCAGTCCTAGGGGCGCCGAGCGCCGCACGCATTGTGAGTTCCTCCGAGGACTGCGCGCATGCTAGGGGGCGCTAGGGTAATGTTTGCACACGGGCGCCACATGAGCTAGTGACGGCCCTGATAGTGTTGTACATACTTGGCGACATGCGTGATCTTGGCGGCGAAGAGTGCGCCAGGCTTGGCGGCGGGCACGCGGCGCGCCTCGCGCTCCGGCGGCATCAGCCGCAGCCGCAGCGGCAGCGCGCCGCCGCCCAGCGACACGCTGCGGGACACGCCGCACCCGCTCTCCGACACCCACTCGCGGGACAGCTGCACACAGGGATCCTCACTATCCATATGCTACATTTGCACTCATCGTAAACACATTGTTTTTACATTCCCACAACGACATCTATCTCCATACCTAGCATTAGCCTGTAACATGAATACTAAACAACAGATAAATAAATAAAAATAAAAATTATTTATTTCGAAACGTGAGTCCATAGTGTTAGTAACAATAAATACATATCGACAGACATTCACACAGGGCCATTTAGCCATGTTTCCCCAAACTTAGCATTTGCCTGAAATATGGATACTCAACAACGGATAAATAAATATCTACAGACACCTGATTTACACAGCACCATTTAGTCGCAAACTATGCATAAGCCTGTAAAATGGATACTTAACAATGGATAAACATACTCATAATATGTAATACCAACGACAGTAATCTGTTTGTGTACCATTAATAAATAAATAGGTATTATACATAGAAAACACCCAGACCAATACAAACAGACATGTTCATGCACACAAATGTTTATGCTGTCCAGGGATCGAACCCGGAATCCTTGGTATAGTAGCCGAAGCCGGGACACGCCGCACCCGCTCTTCGACACCCACTCGAGGAACAGTTGCACACGGGGCGTGCACGGAGATCGTCACTAACACATGCTACTTTTCACTCATCGTAAAAATAGTTTTGATATGTTGTAATGGTCGAGACGTCGGCTGCTATATGCATGTATATGTATCTATTTACACAAAAAAATGTATATAGCATGTCTGTCCCCAAATTAAGCATAAGCCTGTAATATGGATACTAAACAACGGATAAACATACTGATATTTTTTTTTTGTATTTTTTTTGTAAATAAACAGTTGTTGCACACAAATGTTTGTACCCTTGGTGTAGTAGCCGACGTCTCGACCATTAATTACACCAAAGGGTCATCAAAAGTGAATTTTACAAATGTCGATACGATAATTATTATACATACATAATTGAATACAAAAAACGTTGTTTCATGTGAGATTAAAAACCGTAAATTGATTATAGTAGTCATTAATCCTAGTGAAAATATTTTTTTATTATCTTTGTTATGAGCCAGTGGTGGTCAATACAGCTTCACCTGGCATAAAATGAAGATCAACTGATTCAAGTACCTTTAGCGTGCACTTTCCCCGTAGTACCGGTCTCGCGGCGTCTTCATACAACAGCAGACGTAGATTCTGCGAGCCCTCTAGATCCAGCGTGAAGCTCTCGTTCCAACGAGGCTGCGCACTGCGGCACACCAACTTCGACTTGGCCTTGCGGAAGTAGTGCCCGTACGAGTCCACTTCAACCACTATGTAGTAGTCTGCAAGTAAATACGGGAAATTAGTATTTAGTAAGAGAATTATTTTTATCGCTTCTTTGTCTGTTCATCAAATAATGAATATATTAAAGTAGCCTATGTTTTTCCTAATTACATCAGCTACCTGTCATAAAAAGTTCCATCCAAATCTATCCAGCCGTTTCAGAGATTATCCGGAACAAACAGACAGACAGACAAAAATATTTAAAAGTTCATCAAATAATGAATATATTAAAGTAGCCTATGTTTTTCCTAATTACATCAGCTACCTGTCATAAAAAGTTCCATCCTAATCTATCCAGCCGTTTCAGAGATTATTTGGAACAAACAGACAGACAGACAAAAATATTTAAAAGTTGAGATATTTTGGCATATGTACCGTATAAATTCATATGCATGAAGAAAAATTTTATTTTTAATTTTATTTATATGTAATGAATAATGATATAGATGTAATAGATAAACAGTTATTTGTGTGTACCAGCAGCAGTGTCCAACGGTGACGTCATCCCGCCAATGTGCAGCTGCAAATCGCCGAGCAATAAAGAGTCGTCGCGACCGCTTCGCAGTAAGTACGAGCCCATGTCCGTCTGCAGGTAGCTACGGCACGCCGTCACCCACGCCTGCAGTTCCAGCATTGACACAGCTGATGACCCGGCTGGGGTGCTGATGACGCCTGCAATAATGAACTCTATAATAAACAGCGCAAAGGCGCTTTTAAAAACTTAATACGCCTGCAA
>PQWD01006126.1:0-10974 GCA_019425675.1 Leucinodes orbonalis
AATACATACATACATAAATAGTACATTAAGTTGTTAAAATCTATACTAATATATAAAGCTGAAGAGTTTGTTTGTTTGTTTGAACGCGCTAATCTCAGGAACTATGGGTTCGATTTGAAAAATTCTTTCAGTGTTAGATAGCTTATTTATCGAGAAAGGCTATAGGCTATATATCATCACGCTACGAGCAATAGAAGCGGAGCAACAATGAAGAATGTTTCAAAATCGGGGGTATTTTTTCATACTTGGAGCTTCCGCTGCGTACGCTGAGTAAACGGTTAAAGTTTCACAAAAGTCAGGTATGAGAGTATTGTTCTCCTTTTAAAGGTCTACAAAAAAGTCCGCGACAGCATATGTCTATCTTTTAAGGTTAGCTCACTATAACATATTTTTTGCTAAAAAAAATTCTGAAATTGACCCCGAAACCTTTAAAGTTGGAGGGAGAGGAAATCCTATGTATAGTGATAAATGTAAGTACCGTGCTATCCCGAATTTAATGCGAGCGAAGCCGCGGGCAAAAGCTAGTGTAATATATAACAATGTGTCTGAATTGTTTAGTTCACTTTGTAAAAGCTCCGACTTACAGTATAATTAAATACTATTAGTCCACAAAGTTCAAAGTTATTAATTCTATATGGTGGGACCGTGCGACGACCCATTTGGTGTTCTGGTTGAGACGTCGGGTACTACACCAAGCGTTCCGGGTTCGATCCCCGGGCAGTACAAACGTTTGTGTGCATGTACATGTCTGTTTGTATTGGCCTGGGTGTTTTCTATGTATAATACGTATGTATTTACAAAAAACAAATGTATATAAGTATGTTTATCAGTTGTTTAGTACCCGTTATACAAGCTTCACGCTTGACCGCAACCTTAGTAGTTCTGAGAATCAAACAGTAAAACTCAAAGAAACAGTCTGGTGTTTTCTTGAAGGCATATTTCAAATATTTTTGATATTCGATAGTTCCCGTGGGATATGAAGGCTTGATGGATTGGCAGTCCGGATTTACTTTGATGCAAGCTCGCTGTGACGAATCGAAATTAGTTTTTTTTTCAATGTAATGATAAATCAATATTTTTTTTGTTTTAATAGCAAGTATTGATATGAAATGGGTATTCAGTGATGCATTGATTACTAAAATATTGTCAAAAGAGGTGACACTTGATGTAACTTGACACTTAGCCGCTATTTTGTTGCAACAAATATGGCGGCAATATCTGACTTCCGTTATTAGCAAAAAAAAACTTAATTTATTACGTAATGATGTCAACAGTTATTAATAAGATGCGTCCAAATAATTTAATTGTACAAGTCATTTACTAAGTTAGACAGGCATGTAATAAATACTTACAGTTTATATAAAAAGTATTTTATAAAATTTGTGAAAAAAGTTAAAGTAAAAAATAAATTATTGGCGCGAAAAGATTTCCCGATAGTCAGAACACAGACTATAAATAAAACATCCATATCCACAACCAGCCAGTTAGCACATTTCTTAGTCTTTTTGCCTAAACACGTCCGCGACATTCGGGAATGCGTCGCGGATCGGGAAAGGGATAAAGGGAAAAAAACCGCAAAAACACGGGTCAGGCGTTTTTAGCCGGTCGCCATTTAACTTGGAACTCTTTGTTTTGACATTTTGTTTTCTTTTTACACGGCGCGGAGGTGACGCTAGGAAAAAAATGTGTCGAATCTCAGATGTTTTGTTTTCTTTTGCATGTTATAATATGAGTGGGAAAATATCGGGTGTTTACGTCGCGGTTTGTTGATTTCACACTACTTACGTTTACGGGGATTCGTACTCTTTGAGATTGCTCAAAAAAGGATACGATCTGTTTTTGCGTCTGTGTTTTCATGCCTTGTGCAATTTTCGAGTCCCGTTCGGGGTCGCCCCTAGGCTCGTTGTGTAAATTTTAAGGCTGAGAGCCATCTGCTCTAGCCAATTGCCCGGTGAAGCCGTAAAGGCCATCTGCGGCCAACAGCAGTAGTCAGTTCGAAAAAAAAAGGCCTTGTGCAAAATTCGATCATCATAAGCCTGTAATGTCTTGCAGGACACAGACACGCACAGAATCGTCATCATCATCAGCTCATTTAACTTCCCACCGAGGGGTACAAGCCTACCCGTATAGGAAGTATAGGCTTAGTCGTCCACGAGAGCCACGCGGATTGGCTGACTTCACGCACAACCTTTAAATCTCGCGCAGGCTTGCGATATTAAATTCCTAAGATATTTTTCTTACAAGAGCGTCGAATAACGTACATATTATAAGATCGAAAATTCGAAACACATTGGTACGTGGCAGGATTTGAACTGCACCAGTCCACACCATTAAGCACCGACGCAGAGAATAGCTTGTAAGTAAATAATAAAATAGCATATAACGAATGAACATTGTACATTATTTACAAAAATATAAAGGTACTTCATAGTTTATATCAACAACCCATATGGCGTAATAGTTGAAACTTTTGCTAGCTCATCTAGGGACTACGTGTTCGATCCAGTACTCGCCCGGCAGTTGGCCATTGTGTGCATGAATCCATCTTTATGTAGTAATAATCCATCATTAGTATGGCTGTTTCTATGTATACTTGTAATGTGTATTTACTTATAAAGATTACAATATAAAATGTTTATCCATTAATAATACCCATATTACAGGCTAATGCTTAGTTTAGGGCTAGACTGGAATGCCCAGTGGATATATTTTATTAATTGTGCGGAATTCAAAAACACATAGCAGCTCCAAGTCTTAATAAGTAAAAATAAAACTCAGTGTGAAATGATATTCAAGGTTTTCTGAGACAATAGTCATAGCCGCGGGGTATAAGCTTGCCTCACGACTCCCGCGGCATGGAATCCCTTTGTAAGCACCGATAAAATTACTGGAAATTGGAATGTTAGAATAACATTTTTGCGTCGGTTTGTTTTATCACGGCATATTAGAAAATATTTATTTGTCAAACTTACACTTTTTTCCAAAATAACAGATGGTATCAAAAACCCTTTTTAATTTTGCACCCCCTTCGACGAGTTTTCCTGGAAAGACAATTGTTACCGATTTGTGGGTACTGATCACTGCGAGGCTTTGACCACATACGATTAGTCACGTAATTATACTCATTTTAGCGATTTACAATGATAACAGTAATATGATGTCAGTAAAATTCTAATAAAGATACTCTTAAGTCATGTCAAATTTAGTGAAACTGGACTGGACTGGGCTGGTCATAGGGCTACCCTTTTTTGTGCCAGATATCCCGGTCCTCCGTTTATCTCATCCAGCTTCCACCAGGGACCTTTCGCAAGTCTACGGTCCATCGGGCCGGAGGGCTTCCTGCCCTAGGCTTGCCAAAACGCAATCTCCACTCCAGAACTCGTCTGCTCCAACGGCCAGCGGTTCTGCGACATACGTGACCAGCGCACTGCCACTTCAACTTGATGATCCGGCAGGCTATGTCGGTAACTTTAGTTCTCTTACGGATTACAGGTCAGAGAGACCCCGAGCATAGCTCGCTTCATGGCGCGTTGAGTGAATTTGAGCTTGTGAACCAATCCCGCAGTCAGTGTCCAATGTAATGTCATCATATCGTGTAGTTGAAATTGCCAAGTCAGCAGAAATTACAAATATACAAATACAATGAGAAAATAATTAAATGACATATTATAAATCTTTATGTAACTTAATTTAAGTAGAACTGTTACATAGATTGTCTGGTCACGTATGTCACAGAATCGATGGCCATTAAAGCAGATGAGTTCTGAAGTGGAGACCACGTTAAGACAAGCGTAGAGTAAGAAAACTTCCGACCCGATAGATTGACGACTTGCGAAAGGTCGCTGGAGGAGGCTGAATCATAAAAGCGAAGGACAGGGATTTCTGATAAAGAGCGGGGGAGACTTGTATACAGCAGTGGACTATGATAGGTTGAACGAACCTATTTGGAGTTTACGTCTTTATTTTATTGTGCATAAAATTATTTGCATGACAATACCAATGATATTCTGTATATATAAAGGTAGATACGCCATCCGTGCTCCAAAAATGAACCGTCGAAGAATGTACAGTCTGTACTCTTTTGTGTTTAGGTAAATGTATTCGAAATTCGAAATATTTGTATGTGTGCTGTCACTGCATTTGGAACACTTTTTTCGACTGTTTTGTGAGCGTATCACGAATCCATACTTTTTATATCATTAGACAATACTGTTAAACGTGACGACGTAAATATAATATATATAATACTTAACTGCTTAATAATACTTTTGTAGATTATGTTTTTAATAATACTTAATACGATAAAATTGAGAATATAATTTGACTTATATAATTATTTTGATTGACAAATGATTCTGTATTAAAACAATTTTTTGAAAAGAGTAACTACTGGTTTCTTCTCAGTGGAAAACTACCTCCCGAACCAGTGGTAGCTTCATTTGACATTCATAAGTGTTCTTTAAGGACCTAAACTGAATAAACACTTTTCATTTCATTGTCTCTTTTTAACAAAATATTTTGTTATCTATACATAAAAATGAGGAGTGTCTGTTTGTAATATTGAAATAACATTTTTTTATTCATGCATACATACACCAAAACAACAAGTTTTCGCCTTGTTTTTAAATATTTTGTCTGTCAGTTTGTTCCGGATAATCTCTGAAACGGCTCAACCATTTAGGTCGGGACTTTTTTTGGCAGGTAGCTGATGTAAAAAGGAAAAACATAAGCTACTTGAATTTTAGAAAATACTTTTTATGTAAGAAATATAAAGCAATGTTTTACCGCGCGGCGGCAGCGCGTTGTGTGAGCTGCGTTTGACGACCCATTTGGTGTGGCGGGTGAGACGTCGGCTGCTACACCAAGGGTTCCGGGTTCTATCTCCGGGCAGTACAAACATGTGTTTGCATGAACATGTCTGTTTGTAATGGTATGGGTGTTTTCAATGTATAATATGTATGTATTTACAAAAAAAATGTAAAGTATGATTATCCGTTGTTTAGTATCCATAACACAGGCTTCACACTTAATTTGGTGCTAGATGGCGCAGTGTGAATGTCAGTGGATATTTATTTATTTATTTTAGGTTTTGTTTTACTGCGGGAGTATATCTTACAACGCGGGTTATACCGCGGGGCACAGCTAGTATTAAATATACGAACAAAGAGTCCCATAACATTCATTTGTATAACAACATTTCGATTTGTTACCAATATCAAATACCTATCCCGGGGTCCCGGCTGTCAAATCTGTCAGATTGTAATCACCGTCTGACATGTCGGGAACACAAATGTTTTGGGGGGAACAAAAAGAGGGACAACATACAACAATGTCCCTGATCGGAGTGCCGGTTGTCGCGCAGCATCTGGGAGGTTTTGTGTAGGAAACCATACGGGACTCAATTTCGATTTCTGCTTTTATTTATTTTGTTAGTATAAGTCAATATAATACTCTGGCAATACTGGTTTTTTCTTTTCTCTCGAAGTGTATAGTCTATGTTTTATCTCTCTCTTCTCTTTGGTACCTACGACTACACTCTTGTATAAAAGTTTTCTTTTATTAAAATAAAACTGCAAGTCAATTTAAATCTTTGTTTTACTTAATAAACGTACAGGTTATGGGCCCAGAACGCACATAATCTTGTCTGCTATTAAGTAAAACGTAAAAACTCTTAAAGCCGAATTTGAGGTTAGACCGACGCCACGCGACGCGACGCAAGCTCGGGACGAAAAATACTTTATTATAAGGACGGGGCGAGCAGGAAGGAAAATAATTTCAGAATGGAGGAAATTAAGTCTTTTGGTGCACACATCAAATTGGAAGGTGCATCAAACTGGAACGTTTGGAAATTCCAATCAGTTATTCTGCTGCGAAGTCAGGATTTGCTAGACGTGGTTCTAGGTACCAAGATAAAGCCGGAAGAAGCAACTGAAAAAGAAAATTGGGAAAAGCTGGATGCTAAAGCCCAAACGTGGCTGGTAACAAGAATGTCGGAAAATGCAATGATGCATATTTTAACATGTACAACATCAGCGGAAATGTGGCGAAAACTATCAAGTGTTTACGAACAAACATCGCAAACGAGCATACACATCGTGCAACAAAGATTCTTTCAGTATAGATATGAAGATGGAATACCCATGTCCACATTTTTATCTAAAATCGAAGAATTGAAGAATCAGTTAAAACAGATGGGAGAAAGCGTTTCCGAGAAATTTGTCATAACAAAAGTGTTGATGTCGCTTCCCGCCGATTATAAGCACTTTGTCTCGGCCTGGGAATCCGCCACGGAGGAGAAACAAACTTATGATAACCTTGTTGCTCGGCTTCTAATAGAAGAGGAAAGATTAAAGGATAGAGAGGACGTGTCTCAGCAATCATCATCAGCATCAGCGGCGGCATTCGTTGCAAAGAAACTAGGAAAGAAAAACGTCAAGTGTTATAAGTGCAATAAACTTGGACATTTCCAGAGTGAGTGTAGAAGTAATCATACAAACAATAACAACTCGAACAGTGATGCGAGGCCGGTGAAAAAGTGTTATTACTGCAAGAAGTGGGACATTTAAAAGGTGAATGCTGGTTCAAGAAAAATAAAGAAAAGGACAGTAACACAAGTAATGCATTCGTGATTTCAAGTGGAGATTTTCAAACATCGCAGTGGCTAGTGGACTC
The DNA here is from genome assembly GCA_019425675.1 of Leucinodes orbonalis. NCBI lineage: Eukaryota > Metazoa > Arthropoda > Insecta > Lepidoptera > Crambidae > Leucinodes > Leucinodes orbonalis. The sequence continues at coordinate 6,673 of PQWD01006126.1, forward strand.
TGGTGCGAGTCAGCATATGTGTCACAATCGCAATCTTTTCACGACATATTCCCCTCTGTCTAATAAATCCGTGATTGTCGGTAACGGCAACTCGATTAGTGCACATGGTTGCGGAAAGGTGGCGCTGCAAGTACACGATGGAAAGCAATGGATAGACACTACCATAGATAGTGTATTGTTTGTGCCAGAACTGAAAACAAAATTTGCTGTCAACTGCGTGACAGATAGAGGTTATATTATGACCACGAATAATAACGTGTGCAAATTCGTTAAACAGAACAAAGTATGTGCCGTGGCTAATCGAATTGGCGATATGTTTTTTGGACGTTCGTTACAAGTGCGAAGGAGCAAATTTGGCTCAAGTGCAATCAAGTCTCAAAGACTGGCATGAAAGACTTGCTCACCAAAACGTGCAACACGTAAAGGCCGTGCTTAGGAACAACAACATTTCTGTGAAGGACGATACCGAAGCAAAGTGTGAAAGCTGCTTACAGGGAAAAATAAGTCGTTTGCCCTTCCATACTAGTGAAACAAAAACATCTAGGCCATGCGAACTCATCCATGCGGACACATGTGGACCCATGGAGGTGCCATCTGTGGGAGGTTCCCGATACTTTGTTATTATGAAGGACGACTATTCTAATTATAGATCTGTTTACTTCGTTAAAGGAAAGGATGAAATAAAAAGGTGCATAGAAAACTTCATAAATAAAGCAGAAAATACCACTAACAATAAAATACATTATTTTCGAAGTGACAACGGATTGGAATTTGTTAACAAAGAAGTGCAGAACCTGCTTGCTGATCGTGGTATTATACACCAAACCACGGTGCCATATACTCCCGAACAAAATGGGAAATCAGAACGGGAAAACAGAACCTTGGTGGAGGCTGCGAGAACGATGTTATGTGCAAAAGGTCTACCAAAGAAATTATGGGCTGAAGCTGTTCAAATGGCAGCATATGTTCTAAACAGGACGAGTAAAAGTAATGTAGCAGGAAAAACACCATTCGAGGTATGGACCAACAAATATTTTGATATAAATGATTTGAAAATATTTGGAACTCCTGTTTTTGTCCACATCCCAAAAGAAAAAAGAAGAAAGTGGATGCTAAAGGGGAAAAAGGAATAATGGTGGGTTATGGAGAAGATGTTAAGGGATATAGGGTATTTTTTGAAAAGAAAAACAGTGTAGAAATAAAAGAGACATAGTGTTCCTGGAACAACCTGAAACAAAGACAGAGAAGTTGGTGTTATTGGAATATGACTCGGATATACACAAGGGACTGATGAGGAACAAGCACCGAAAGAACAGAAAGTAGGAAAGGAAAATAAACAGTCGAACAAAAGTGTAGAGCAGGTGGATTCCAGTAAGAGTGATCAGCAGTCTACGCAGTTAGAAGAAACACTGGAATCATCTACAGAGAGTGACAGAAGTGAATATATTCCATGTTTCAGTGATGAGAGCTCCGAAGATGAAGGACACGAAACATCACAACGCCCACGAAGTACCCGGATCCGGAAGCAAACCTCATTCTATAAGTGTCATTATGCCTCCACAGAAGAAAATGAGCCTAAGACATTTCAAGAGGCCATGCAAAGGCAAGATGCCAGAAAATGGCAAGAAGCCATAGAGAGGGAGCTGCAAACCTTGAATGAAAACAAATCCTGGGACTTCTGTGAGAAACCTGTGAGTGATAAAACTGTAAGTAGTAAGTGGGTTTTTAAAATTAAGAACTCAAATGGTAATATTCAATATAAAGCTAGACTTGTGGCTAGGGGCTTTGAACAAAATGATTTGTTAGGCTCACATGAAATTTATGCCCCAGTGGCTAATTTAGCTACCTTTAGGTTATTTGTGTCATCTGCCACCAAGTTAAATTTGCCCATCTATCAGATGGACGTCACCGGAGCATTTTTATATGGGAGTATTGATGAAGTTGTTTATTTACAATTACCTGAGGGTGCCTACAGTGGGGATAGCAATATTGTCAAACTGAATAAGTCTTTATATGGTCTAAAGAAATCACCCAAATACTGGAATGATAAATTCAATTCAGTGATAATGAGGCAAGGTTTTGTAAGATCTCAAAGTGATACTTGTTTATATATGAAACATACAAATAGTGGCAATACCTATGTTTTACTGTATGTTGATGACCTATTGATTTGTGGTAACAATGAAAACGAAATATATGACTTGAAATTATTGTTAAACTCTGAATTTAAAATGAAAGACTTGGGATTAGTGTCAAACTTTCTAGGCATACGGGTAGAGCAGGATTTAAAAAATAAAGTTACAAAATTAAGTCAAAAACAATATCTAGAATCTTTATTACACAAATTTGAAATGTATAATTGTAAAACTATGTCTACCCCTATGGACTTTAATTTTAATGCCAAAATATTAGAGGAAAATTGTAACCCTGTAATTGATAAAAATATTGAAAATGTATGTAGGAAAATCATTGGTAAGCTGTCTTATGCAGCATTAGGGACGAGACCAGACATATGTGTAGCAGTGTCCATTCTTAGCAGATACCAAAATAAAGCAAACAACATGTTATTAACAGCTTTAAAAAGAGTTTTGAGATATATTAAAGGTACTATTAATTACTGTTTGATATATAAGTGCAATAATGATGCGTTAATTGGATACTGTGATGCTAACTGGGGGGGAGATCTAAAAAATAGAAGGTCTACAACCGGTTATTGCTTTATGTTTGCTAACTGTTTAATATCATGGTGCTCAAAAAGGCAAGTTAGTGTAAGTCTGTCTTCTACAGAGTCTGAGTATATAGCAATCAGTATGGCCGCGGCTGACGCTTGTTGGCTTATAAATTTATTATATGATTTTAAAATAGAAAAAGTCTGCCCTGTTGTAATGTTCAGTGACAATCAAAGTGCCATAATGGTTGCTAACACTGATTGTGTTAAGCGTCTTAAACACATAGATATAAGGTTTCATTATATTAAAGAGTTAATTAGAAGGGGTAAATTAGTTCTAAGATATATAAAAACAGAAGATCAGATTGCAGATATGTTCACGAAAGCACTAAATAAAAATTTGTTGTATAAATTTATAAATATGTGTAACATGTTAGAAGATTGAGATGCTCTGTTATTTTGCTTTTTGGTATGGATTGGTTTAAACTATACGTATTCTATTGAGGGGGGGTGTTAGTATAAGTCAATATAATACTCTGGCAATACTGGTTTTTCTTTTCTCTCGAAGTGTATAGTCTATGTTTTATCTCTCTCTTCTCTTTGGTACCTACGACTACACTCTTGTATAAAAGTTTTCTTTTATTAAAATAAAACTGCAAGTCAATTTAAATCTTTGTTTTACTTAATAAACGTACATATTTATTTGGAAACAAGCAATACAGTTTCACTCATATACAAAAACAAAAAATTTACTATTACAGAAATCTGTTAAGTCTCCACAACTTGACAAGCTTTCATTTAACTTGCAATATATGTTGTCACGGTTTCCACCGTCCCACCCCACCCCCACCAAATCTTACAACTCAAATTTAAGGCAACTCAGCCGATTGAGCTTAAATTTGTATGCACGTTCAATTCGGATGACAATTAACTGTGTAACGTTATTTAAATCCAACATGGCTGCATACACAAAATGGCGACCAATCATTTTAATGCATTCCTACATTATGGTATCAAATTAAAGGCTTGTTAAGAATAACTTGAAAATAATTGTCACTCTTTCTCTTTAAAACTCAAAGTGAAATCATTATTTGTATTTATTTTCCTTGGCAATCCATGAGTAAATAACACTAGCTTTAACCTTTGAACGACAGGAGTCCAGACACAATATAAACTCTTCAACCTTCCGCAATCCACTGTTATCTTGATGAAGCCTGTGCTAGTTCCCATAGCGCCATTGTTGCCTGAATTCAAATCTATTATTTTAGTTCCTAGCGAATTGTGCTCACGATGTGGGTTTACAGCACATTTGCCCAATTTAGAGAAAAAAATTAGACCTATAGTACATTCCCATATGTTTCAACATTATCCTTATTCCTAAATACTTCGTTTTATAAAAATAAAACGACATTTAGTTAGATAATAATAAAATTTACTGTTGGACATATCATCCCATTTTGCGCCACACATCCCGTCCTCGGTCCTTCAACAACACTTTATAGACACAAATGTAAATAATTTATTTTTTTTGCAATTAATGTCACTCACTTCGCATACCCTACTCATAATCTCTTACACATCACTAGCGTCTTAGCGAATATTTCCTTATGTTTTCACAGAGGCATGTCATTTTT
>PQWD01006127.1:0-22959 GCA_019425675.1 Leucinodes orbonalis
GTAAAAAGAAGAAGAGAAAAAGGAATTGGATAAAAAAGATAAAGAGACAATAGATGAAGGTAAAAAAGAAGAAGAGAAAAATGAAAAGGATGTAGAAAAGACAATAGAAGAAGATAAAAAGGAACAAGATGTTGAAAAGACGATAGATGAAGAAGAGACAATAGAAGAAGGTAAAAAGACAATAGATGAAGGTAAAAAAGGAGAAGATAATTATGAAATTGAAGAAGGTAAAAAAGAATTAGATAAAGAAGATAAAAAGATAATAAAAGAAGAAGAGAAAAAAGGAGAAGATAAAAGGGAACAAGAAGAAGATAAAGAGACAATAGAAGAAGAGAAAACTTTAGACGATACAAAAGCAATTAAAGACGACATTTTAGTTGAAAATGAAATTAAAGATAATGAAGAAACAGATAAAAAGGAAATAAGATTAGATGAAGACAATAATAAAACATTTACAGAAATTAAAAATGGAAAAGATAAAAAACCTGATAATAAAGACAATAGTAATTTAAATGATGAAAATAAAGAGACAAATTTACTTGAAAATGACTCAAATAAAACTCAAGAAGAACAGAATATTTTAAACAGTGAGAGTTCAATTGAAAAAGATAAAGTTAATGACGAAGAGAGAAATCCTTTCTACAAAAATGAAAAGTTAAGCGATGAAGAGGAGAAAAATAAAATTTACGAAATAGATGAAGAAGAGAAAAAAGAGAGTCCCGTAATTTCTCAAAAATCAGAAAGTGCTATTGATAAGGGAAAAAATGACATATCTGATAACGAGAAAGACATATTTAAAAAAGAAAAAGACATAGCTGAAGATTTTAGCAATAATGAAATTTCTACTGATAATAACAATATAAATGATACAGAGAAGACCGATTTAAATTACGAGGATTATAAGGAAAAACAAAGTTTAGATGAAAATAAAAGTTTAAATATGATTGAAAAATCTAATGAAGACGAAAGGTCAATATTTGAAACTTCTGAACATGAAGATGAGAGAAATCTATTTTATGAAGAAGAAAATCTAGAAGATAAAGACATAGATGTAGAGAAAAATAAACCTTATGATGCGGAAAAAGCTAATTTATTTAATAAAGACATGATTGAAGATAAAGAAAGAGACAGGAATAATGACAAAAGTAATTTACATGATTATAATAATGAAGAAGTAATTTACATGATGATGAAGCAATTAACGACAAATCAATACGTAAGAATGATAATTACTTACATGATTATAATAATGAAAGAAGTAATTTACATGATGATGAAGCAATTAACGACAAATCAATACGTAAGAATGATAATAAAGCAATTAATGATAAAAATCACAAAATTAATAATGACGCCATAAATGTGGATAATGACAACAAAACTATTGAAAATAAAAATACTCAAATTGATGAAAAAGAATGTATTGACAATCAAATAAAAAATAATGAAAATTCAAGGCAAAGTGATGTAAATAAAGCTTTTTTAAGTTGCGAGAATACTTATAACAACGAAAGTAAGACAAAATTGAAGATAAAGCTAATGAAGAAGTAAATAATAAATCACTTAGTCATGGAGAAGAAAATAAAGCTGACGATAAAGATAAAGCTAATGAAAATAATAAATCATTTGTAATATAGAAAATAATGTTGACGAAAGTAAACATGAAGATAAAGCTGATGAAAGTAAACGTACAGATAAAGCTAATGAAGAAAGTAAAGATAAGCTAATGAAGAAAAAAGAAAAAGAAAAGAAAGTGAAGTCACTTCAGAGTTAAAATATTCAAATAATACACAAGAACTTGTAAGTAAAGAATCAATAAAAGACATGGAAAACTTACAACCTTCTGATTTCTTATTTGATTATTTTTCTGATGAAGAGAATGACATTGCGAGAGTTTTAAAACAAGAAACGAAGTAAGTGAAGATTCCAATGATTTTTCTATTAGTAAAATGGGAGTATTAGTTACGAATAATAAAAGTGATGTACTTGTAATAAATCATGAATATTCTACTATTTTACAAGACCCAACATCTATGAGAAGTGCCAATGACAATTTAATTGATAATACTAATGTTAGTGATATAAATGATAATACTAATGTTAGTGATATAATTGAAAATACTAATGTTAGTAATATAATTGATTATACTAATGTTAGTGATATAATTGATTATACTAATAGCAATACTGATATAATTGATTATACTAATGTCAGTATAAATAATTATACTAATGTTAGTGATATAAATGATAATACTATTAATACTAAAAATAATTGCTAATACTATTAATAATAACAATAATACTAATGTTAGTAATACTACCAATATTAACAATAACACTTCCAATACTACCAATATTAACAATAACACTACCAATACTAAAAATATAATTGCTAATACTATTAATAATAATAACAATAATACTAATGTTAGTAATACTACCAATATTAACAATAACACTTCCAATACTAAAAATATAATAGATAATACTAGTATAAGTAATAATAAACCTGGGATTATTGGTGAAGTAATAAACAATTATAAAAATAATAATGATCTTGTAAAACTTCTTAATGAAGAAGAATCTTCAGATTTTGAAATAAGTGAATAATTTGATACCCCTAAAATAATGAAAAAATCTTCATCTTTCAATTGTTCATATCTCGAGATTAATACAAAAATAAACCTAAAGGATTTTATAAAAACATCAACAATAATAAAAGATTCTAAAACTGTAAAAGGAAAGCAATATCTTACAATGGAAGATAAAAATAAGATATATGAAATATCTAATAGAGACTTACTTGGTAGTAAATGTAAAAAAGTAGAATTAAAAGATTTTTATATAGGGAAATTTATATAGAAGATTTCTAGTAACATTTTAAATAAAAGTTTATCTAATTATCTTTATATTATTAAATATATTTATAAGTACTTAAATAATGATTATTGTTTTAATACTTAAATAATTATTTGTTATATATTAAGTATTTATTCATTCATTATTGTCACAATACTTAAATAATTATTATTATCACAATACTTCTAATATAAAAATAATGTTTATTTGTAACATAATTCTCTAAACAAATGTCCCGTATATTTGTAACATATTTTTTTATAACAATATAACGTATATTTTTAATATAAATATTTATAACAATATAACGTCTATTTTTAATATAAAATTTATATAACAAAATTTTTAATTAGAACTAAAAAATATTAATAATACACAAGCAATCAAAGCCGCAAAAACTCCAATATACACCCCATTAAATGGAAACTTATTTTTTTCTTTCACTTTGACTTTTTTTTTCATCTTATTTTTTTTATCATTTTTCATTTCTTTATATCCTTGTTTTGTATATCTGAAAGGTTGACAAAAATAATATGAATCATCTTTTTGTAATCTAAAACTATAAAATAATTTATAATCTCCTTCTTTGGGTAATTTAATATCTTTGTATTGTATATCATCACTATATCGTATCATTTCCTTCCATGTTTCTGTGTTCTCTATATCTTTATTGTAACATAATGATAAAATATATTCACCTGGTAAGTTAATAATTAAATGAGCTATATGTCTACTATCTTTATATTCAATACTACTTAATATTAAAGGATCAGTACAAAATGTATAAGTAAATATAAATAAAAGTAGCATAAGGGTGGAAGGAACAAATTAACATAGAATAGTATTAAGAAAATGTTTGTAAACAAACAAACTTATAGAAAGTAATTAATACTAAATTAAGGTTATGTCTCTAAAGTACTCCTAAAAAATAATGACATTAATTCATAATTTCATAATCAGTTTGTGAAGAAAATAATAAAACAGGTCATATTAATATAAAAATTTTATGTAATTTGTTATAGCAAGATTTTAAAATTATAAAAACCTTACCTTTTCTGCATTTTACCAAATCTATAATTTTAACACCATATATTCTTGCTTAAAATTTCTATCTGTTTAAGTAAAAGTAAAATTATTCATGAATTTTAAATATCACAAATTACAACACAATAAAGTAAATCTTTTCAAAAGAATATTTTTATATAATTTAACTATCACAAGCTACAACACAATTAAGTAAATCTTTGTAAAAGAATATTTTTATATAATTTAACAAAAAAAATTATATATCTTGTGCAAAAATCATCACAACTCCGCTATGTATATTTATAAGCGTAGAATCTTAAACAAATTATAATTTTAACTAACTCAAACAAAAGTTATTCGCATTATCTTTAACAATATCATTTAAGCGTATGCTTGATATAAACAATATATTATTAAAGGCAATGTTACCAAATATAAAATCAGGATTGCAATATTTAATTATTTATATTAAATGAATATGACGTACAGAGCGTTGTTATATTTTGTAAGTGTTTTGATTATGTTTTTATCTATAAACATTTCTGAATTACTTGAATTGTTTACCAATCACAATCCAATATTTAAACATCTTTTGACGTAGTTGTTAAATATGCTTTGTTTCATTATAGTTTTTTTATAAGTAACTTTTTATCATCAATTCTTGTGATAAAATATCTTTTTTTAATTTATTATACAATCATTTCAAATATTTTTGTAATCAATTTATCTTTTCTATTAATATTCTATTTTTATAAGTTTTACTTAAAAAAGATACAAACCAATTTAAAAATAAATATGTGAGAATAAAATATATATCTTTTTAAGTGAGATTAAATAATTATCTAATAAAATAGACATTTGATACTTTACTGTTTTTGTAATATATTTTATACTGAGCGTAAGGAGTCAATAAGTTAAAATATCCTTTATATTTGAGCAATAAGATCTTGCGTTATATGATCTTATATTGTACATACTTATGTTCTATGTAAGAGTAAGTTCATTATATCAAATAATTTTGTGTTATAATTCTATTTCAAATTTTATTTTTTTTCTTAATCTTAGTGCTTTTTCTATTAAATCTATTGGTTTATGCATTTTTAGAAAATAACTTTGTATAAGTTTATTTATTCAATTTTGTTGATAAAGAATTTACATAAATTGATATTTTGTATTTTTAATTAAATAATTTATCAACAAATTTGATTATAAATAAATACATAAGTTTTAAACCATTTAATCATTATTTTAACAATCAGTCTTTTTGAAACTCCTAGAATACTTAAATTTTTATGTAACTGCAGATTAAAAATTTAATCTGGAAATTTCTAGTTCTTTAGTAATATAAATGAATTTTTTTGATTTAATCCACAACATCCTATAAAGCTTACAAAATGTTAAAATTAAGTATTATGAGTATTCTGATAGCTTTAACATTAATAAATTAATCTATATATGTAATATTGTTGTATTCATTAAAAATATAAATTAAATTTTCAAAAAGAAAATCTCCAAATTAGGTAAAAATGTTGTCTTGACAATTTATTTTGATAAATTTAGAAAACAATTATTTCTTTAATCAGCTAAAAATTGTCTTGATAATTTATTTTTAATTAAATATTTAAATAAGCTTTTTAAATCACCCCAATGCTTTTGGTTTTATTTTTAACAGTAAGCTTTTGTAGTCTTAATTCATTTTGTAGTAAATTAATAAGCGAAAAAATTAGAAATAAAGAATATGTTGCGATTTTGACCGATTATTCGTATGATTTATTATTTCTTTATTTTGATAAAGAAGACGTGTATCTTTCTAAAGGGGAAAATTTCTATTCAGAGAGCTATAAGGTAGGTTCTTTAAGAAATTATAAAATTTTTGAAGCTGAAGTAGAAAATGTTTTAAAATCCTGTAAGGCACATGTACATGTAAGAAAAGTTATAGTTTATAAGAAAACTGATCAAATGCTTGTAAGAAATGCAGAATCTTTTATTAGTGATTTATCTAAATTGAGAGGCTCGGAAAGCAAAAGCTTGCTATTTCATAAAGTTGTAGAGAAAGACAGTCTTTTGTATAAAATTATGAAAAATTCGCCGGTTAACAAAGATTACATAATTAAAAATACAATGGGTAGTTCAGAATCGGCTAGAAAGCAAAATTCAATATTCTTGTCTGTTCCTATATGTTTGCGTAAATGTACTTACATATTAGAAATTGATTTAAAAAAATATTTACATATATCTTTTTAGGTATTACAACCAACGAGGCTTCTGAGCAACCACCTCAATTGGAAGGTAGTAGGCATTTAAATCTTTTAAATGTCGTAAATATTATGCCAAGTCTTATTTCTAATATTTGTAAGTTAAATATGAAAAATACAAACAAAATTGAAATTGTAAACGACTTGTTTAAGGGAAAAGAAAGACGTAGGTTGTTTAAATTTGAAATACATGAAAATGCTATATTTTTTCGATCTTCTTGCAATAATTTTTTATATACGACCGAGAATCCCGAAAACATTCGTAAAAGGGGGTTTTTTCACTCAATTGCGACACCTCCTGATTTTTTTGAAATTGATTTAAAAGTTTTAAACGATGTAAAAAATATTATGAAAAAAATTTATAAATTAAAAACAGAAAATTTTGAACACGAGATTTTATTTTCAAGATTTATAAATAATTATAAATCTTACGACATTATAATTCAAAATATCTTATTAGATTGAGGAAGTGCTATTAATTTAATATTTTCTCATTTATGTTTCGAACTAGGCCTTTTAACAAGAGAAGAGCTAATAAGTCTAACTAAACGTAAGAAATTAGAAGAACGATCTAAACTGAAACAATTAATTATTGATAATAAAATAGCTGAAAAGTTATCGTTTGCAATGGAAAATGTAAAAAATGGAATAGTATATTTATTGAGCTTGTGTTTGATGATTAATATTGAAGATAAATCAAAACAAAGAGAATTTTATAATTTTTTATATTCTAAAGTTGACATTTCTAAGGACTACGATATCTTTCAGATTTTTACAGAATTAAGTGATTCTAAATATAGTTCCCCTTTATTTAATGCTTTGATTTTGATAATAGATTCATTATCTACCTCTGTACTAAGCAAAATGGAGGGAAATATATAAACACATTAGGTAATAATTTTTTTTATAAACTTATGATTTTAAATTAGTGGCGCTATTAAAAAGGTAATATAATTTATTTATTTAAAATCAATAAAAGTTTTTTTTATATACAGTTATTCAAGATTATCTAGGGAAAATTATTCAGGCACCGATAGCTCAGTTGTTGTAATGCTGACTTAATGCTCAAAAGTCCTGGGTTCTAATCTTAGCGGTGCAAAGTTTTAAAAAAATGTTTAAGCATTGTCAATTAAAAATTGTCGGTAAAATTATATCGTAATCGTCGACTAAGGGTTGTAAATGTTCTATAAGTAAAAACGAGGCATACTTTTTTGTATGTTGGTATTGTAATTGCCGTAAATGTGAAATATTTGTACGAGACCTATTGTAAATAATAACAACTGAAGAACTATCTTGAAAGGTAAAGATCTAAAAGTTCGAATGGTGTAGTAAGAGTCTCTCAAGATCATTAGATTCATACTTAACCTAAATACAATATTTATAAATTTCTGGTCTATCAGAGCATTCTCTATTAGTTGTTGCCTCTTTAAATTATTCTTTTATGCATTTAAATTCTAATGATATGCTAATTCTCAATATTACGCATAGTTTATGGCTAAGAAAAGATAAATTGCCTAAGTAGTAGACAAGAACAAATAAGTATAGTAGTTATTTGACTTGAAAAAAAATATTATAAGTAGTAGCTAAGAAAATAAAGTAAAATTTTTATTCGAAAAAGAATAAATAAAAAAATGCATATTATTATTAAATGATTACTAGCTACTAAAAACCTTAGAAGAGCTTATAACTAAATATTGAAATTTCAAATTTTTTTAAATATTCGTCATTCTGCCACTTTTTTCAAGTATTGATTATAAAAGACTTATTTAAGTAGAGACATTTTGTAATACAACATATATAAGGATAGTTTTCCTTTTTTATAATAAGTCTTAAACATTCAATAAATGTTTACATATAAACAAACATTACATTTATTTCTATCTTTTGAATCTACCCTCATATGTTTATATTGGTATTTTTTTCTTTAATTAAAAATGTGCCTGTTACTGGATTTGTAGTAGAAAAAGATCATCAATTGCTAGAAATTAGATTAGATAAAAAATTTGTAGAAATAAAAAAATGCTATCTAATGTTACAATTGAAAGCCAAAGACGATGCAATACAAGAAAAAGATATGACAAAGTATTCAAGATTTATACAAAGCAAAGATGAATATAAAGAATATTTGAAGGAAGAAAAAGAGAAAGAAAAAAAGGATTTAAGTGAAAGTGAAGAAGAGTCAATCGTCAAAGAATTCGATACAATTTATGTTGATTTGTCTCACGTGCCTAAAACTAAAGATAAGGTCTACGCTATATCCTACAAATGTATAAAAAAAAACGGCAAAGTACTTGAGGGCTTTAGTAGATCTTTTACTTATTCAAATGATTCAAAGGAATGGGTAATGGCAGATACTGTAAAAGCAAAATCAAATAATCAGTATTGGACATATATAGCCATTGCAGCTGGTTGTACGATTTTAGTTCTATTTGGAGCGTATATTTTTTCATAATAAAAATTTTTGTATTTTTTTTTTCAAACCTTAACAACAGTACTTTCGTTGTATTAAAATTGAACTGTGCAAGAATTTTGCAAAAAAAAATTTGTGCAATTTAATCATCTCATATTAACAATTTTTTAACCTTAAATAAAAAAGAACTTGAGAATTTAAAATGCATAAATAAACATCGTAATATTTTGAACATCTTCAATGTTTTAAAATTACAAACAATATCACAAGTGCTTATATGAAAATTAATGATAAAATTTCACTCTTAAAGTATATAGCTTTACTTTTTATGTTATTAGAATTTTTAAAAAGTCTTTTTTTTACCCATGGACAAGTTTAAACCAATAACCGTTATTTTTGATAATATAGATAAATTAGATCTTTCTAAACTCCATGTTTCATTACTTATCTTATTAAAGAGTGAATTAAATATGAAAAATAAAATTAAAATATACGTAAAAACCAAAGAAAATATTCTTATTGATATAAATTCTCATATTGATCTTCCTTTATTACTTAATGATTTCAATGATCTTTTTAAATATTTGCTAGATAAACTAAAAGTTAAAAATAAAGAAGGATTGGTTCTTATGTCTATTGTTAAAAATAAAATAGATATCTTTCTTGCACCTAATAGTTACAAATTAAATTTAAATGTAAAAGGTAAAATGTTTTCTTTAGATGACAAAATACCTCATTATACTCTTTTTATAGATTTAAAAGAAGAGGGAAATGACAATGCGGAGTTGGTTAGACTTAGTGATTTTAAAATGGATTCCATTGGAATTACAAGTAAAATATTAAGCGTATTTGAAAATTTTAATTAATAAAAACGGTTATTAACAATCTATTTATTTTTTAAATGAGAATATATTATTAGGATTTTTATAATCCATATATGAATCATTTGTCTCTATATTTTCGTATAATGATGCTAAATTACCATCGAAGACTGACGTAACATTTGATTTAGCTATCATTTCTGTGACACCAATATTATCTAAGAAACCCTGTTGGACTAAAAAATCGTCGGGATTCATTTTATTACATATTCTACTTGATAATCTTCTTGTTTTGTATCCTTGTTTGTGAGAATAAAACTCATAATTAATTTTCCAATAAGAACCTTTTCCTGGATTTCCCATTCCTCTTGGTACCTTATAAAACGCTTTATTTAAACTTAAGTTGTGTCTTATAGAATTTTGCCAACCTGTTTTACTCATATCGAAATATGGATAATGATTAGATATGTATGTATATATTTCTTTTAAAGTAAGCATACCAGATTCACATCTCTCTAAAGATTCGGCTATAAGTTCCGCATAGCTTATATTTGGTTTTCTTTGTGAATAATTTTGTCTTTTTTGTATAGGTTTTGAATTTTTTATAGGTGTCGAGTAAATATCAAAGAAATTTGCTTCGTTACTTTCCCCTTCATCCTTATAAAACATGTAAACAAAGAAATAAATATTTTGAATTCGTAATTGTTTACAATAAACATACTTTGTTGTTAAACAAACAAATTGTTAATTTATAAAACTATAAATAAAAAAATAGCATAAACTATGGTCCTAAAAAAATTGCAAAATTAAAAGATAATCATTTTTTAAATTTGGATAAAAAATCTCAACATGTGAACATTTAAAAAACTGATTTAGTATAAGAAAATTATTAAAATTGTGTTAAGGTATTCGAAAAGCTCTAAGTTCATCTTTTAAATTTTAACAACATAAATGTAAAAGTCTAGATATGTTTGATCAACCAAACATAAAAGTTTGAAGTACGGCCATTTTGAATCAGATTTTTAATTTCAAAATATATAACTTTGATTAGTCAAAAATTAACAAAATAGTATTTCTGAGTTATTTTGAAAAAAATTTTTGCAAGGGTGTCTTCAATTTTACCATATTTGTTATTCTTCTTAAACGATAATGTTTAAATATTTGCGCATTTGTTCCTTTTTTAAGTTATATATTAAATTGAAAAAATTATATCTGCCACAAGAAAAAGACTTATAAAGATTATTATGATAAGCTTTAATTGCATTATTGGTTTTAGGGATAACAAAGTCATAAATTTACAGGTTATTTTACAATATGTGCTAAAAAATAATCATGGATCACTGTTAATGCAACAGGAAAATCATTTTGTTCTTTTAAAGTTTCAAATGAATTTCAATTGAATCTCTTTACAAAATCTCTTACTGTTAGATTTAATTTAAATGATGGATATGAGCCATTTTTTAGAATTTTAAGCAATGATTGACGTAGATGGAAATTTTATTTTTAACGTAGCCATAGCAGCAATTTCGAAATCCGAGTTAATTATAATAGATTTAAAACAATGAATTAATATTGTTATTAAATAGAAAAGTTTTCCATACGTACATTGGATATTATTTTTTGAAAAAAGCAAAAACACAAAGAACACCGTGACTTTCTTCTAAATAACATATTGTATAAAGGTCATAAAATAGTTATGGAACAACAGTAAATATACAACCCATACAAAAGACATTTTTATTAGAAAGAGTAATTATTTCTTTACTGTAAAACAGGCAAATGTTTTCATAAATCTTAAAATTATACTGATGAAAAATTTCACTATTTGTAGTTGTTGGCAACAAATGGCTTGATACAATTTCACGAAATAAACTAGGCTTAGGATTTACTAAATTGGCAGAATATAGTTTTAATGTACGATATATCAATTCGAACACTTTCTCTAGTTTTTTCAGACATTACCTAATTAACGGCTACACTAGGACTAAATGGGGAATTTTTTATTCAGATTTTCATTTGAGCAATCAGATTCTTTCAAATAATCATTTCCGTATTTAAATACAATTGTGTTGACTGATAATTTAATTGTAAATGTATATGAATTTACAGGACCACGAGTTTTACATTGACTTGTACATGATTGATTCTACATCGCCATATAATGCTCAATCTATAGTTTTTCTAAAAAAACATATTAATCAACTGATTTCGTCCTTTATTGCTTTATATAAACTTAGCATAGGGGGAAAAACTGATTTGTTAGCCTTAATGCCAAAAACGTAGTTAATTACCGGGAACCGTAATACAATTTAACATGCAACTTTATCTCAGTATATAAATTATCCCTAAAATAGTCACAAAACATATTCTAGTAGACCCAAAACTTTTCACAAACTATATTAAACTCATTTAAAGCTTTGTAAACAGAATTTATAATTATTATTTTTTCTAATTATATCGTAAAAAAGATCCATTCTATCGATTTTTTATTTAAACCCAATTTTTTGTTTCTTCTTTGCTATTAAGAATATTTTTAATATTTTCTTCTTTAAAAGACACATTTTCGATTAGAATTGTGTTATGTGATACTTTTGGTATATCATTTACTAGACTTTATCCCTTTAATTCCATAAAGTCAGTAGAAATTAATTTAAATACATTCATTTGACGTTTAAACAAAATAAAAAATGATATAACTATTATTTAGTTTTTAAAAACTTGCGTCATTTTTTATAAAACAAACAAAAAGTTAAATCTTTTAAATCAAATATAAAAAAAAATTTATTAAAACGAAATCAAAGATATAGCGTAGAAAACCATTATCATAAATGACGTCATCATACAGGCAAAAATAAACTTTGTTGGTTTTTTATTTCCTTTCAAAAAAATTTCATTTATCAAAAGTAAAATAGTAAATATTATATATCCAATACATGGAGCTATGATTAAAATTGAATAATCGTTGTAGGCAGTTTGCTTATTGCTGACACTGTACATCTGTTGAGAAGTATTCAAAAATTCAGAGTTATTTCCGTTGTATAAATTAACGTCATTTCTAGGTAAATCGTTAAAATCAATATTTTTAAATATATGTTTAATCGAATCAAAACTCTCAGTGCAATTTTCCTGTACAATTAAATTTTGTCTAATGCAATTTTGATCATTTTTACATTCATCTCTTAACTCATAAGCGGCACATTCTAATTCAGCCTCATTTTTAGTATCACAAAAATCTTTCATTGACTTTTTAAGTTTTTTAGAAGCAGCTTTAACATTTTTACCAAATACATGTTTCTTTAAATTGCCATTAATAGGTCTTAAAGCTAGATCATGGCATGATTTAATATAACTGTCGTCACTATTGAGATTTTCAAGATCAAAAAGTTTACAATCTGGATCGTAGGTTACGTCTTTTAAATGCTCATCAATACAATTTTTATCACATTGACAAGCTCTTTTGACTAAATATGAGCTACATTTTGGGAATTTTTCTACTTGCGTTGTATCAACCCAAGTACTATTATCTAAATTTTTGCAAAAGTAAGTAAATAAAGAACGTTGTTGAGCCAATTTCGGTTTAATAGCGTCAATATACTTTTCGTCACTTGTAGAAACATCACTGCTGATAATCTGTTGATGTATTTTATTCCCCTGTTCTAATGATATTTCATTTTCCGTTTTTTTCCGATTTTTTCTAAGATCTTCTTTTAATTCTAAAGGTGCATTTAAAAATGTCTCCCTAAACAATTCTCCTTCTTCCGCCATATCTCTTTTAATATTAGGTTTGATATTATCCATTTATGGATTAATATAAATTTAATATTTATACAAATTATTTAATTAAATAAGTTTTGTTAGAAAATACTATTAAATTATTTGGTTTTCTTTATATGGATTTCAAAGTCATAAAACGATACTTTCTTAATTAAAATTCGTTCAATTACTGAAATTACAATTTTTTTAATTTAAAATAATTGTTATTCATCAATTTAAACACATCCTATAAAATACTTTTAATCTGTCAAAATAAAAAAAACCTAACAGAATTAATTAAAAAAGATATTTTAATTTGTTCTAACGTTTTTTATAATATGTTTTATAACATATTATTGTTAATTTACTATTGTGTATGTATTTTATTAAATTATTATTTGACGCAAAAATGTTTTAGATGACGTTTTACTAAATTAAAAAAAAAGATAAATTTTTAAGGATTCTATTTTGCAATTAGAAAAAGTACACGAAAAATATAATTTAACAAATAACAATACAATTTAACAAATAACAATACAATTTAACAAATAAAAAATATAAGTTTAAATTGCAATAATTAAATTTTAAATGTATAGGAAGCAAATTATTTTTACATTCTTAAATACAATTAAATATTGGTAAATTCAGATTTATTTCCTACACATTTTAAATTAAATTATTGCAATATAAAAATATTAATTGAAAAAAATAACGAATTTAAATTACATTTGAAATAAAAATTGACGAATGAAGAATGGGAAAAAGAATTACAAAAGACATTCTGTTGACAGAAATTTGTTTTTTACAATAGATAAACTAAAAAATAAAAGAAAGTTTTATAAATAAATGATAGAACAAAATCTACTTTGCAATTGAAAAAAACATGTAAAAAATCCTACAATAATAAAGTTATACAACTTTGTGGGATTTTGAATATGATCATGTACAAATTAGTATTTATAAAATTCCGTATACTGGTAAAATAAAACACTGGAGAAGGTACTTGGGCTAGCTAATATTAATTATATCAGATGTAAACAAAAATATTATTTACAGTATCTTTGGTTGATACAAAAGAAATATAACTCTAATACAACAATGATTATCTTTATTAGTAAAGTATAATAAAACTTTTTTATATTATTAATTTGCCAGTATACCTTAATTATTAAATTTTAAATTTACCTCTCCAGACTACTCCAATGACTTATCTTATTTATAAAAATAATAATCTCAGTATCTTTGATATGATATTTAGTATAAATTAGTTTTTATAATTATTACAATTATATTTTGCAAATCAATATAATACCTTAAAATTAATATAGTAAGATCAATATGATAAAATCAATGTAATACCTTAAAATTAATATAGTAAGATCAATATGATAAAATATGAACACAATAGCATATTAATTAAATATAATATTATCATTATAAAGAAAAAAAATATTATCATATATAAAGAAAATAAATATTATCATATATAAAGAAAATAAATATTATCATATATAAAGAAAATAAATATAATACATATAAAGAAAATAAATATAATACATATAAAGAAAATAAATATAATATTATCATATATAAAAAATACTAGAATACTTTATTTAAAAGCACTTTCTGTGGACAATAAAAGGTCCATATTCCTGATAATCTTGTTTTGATACCCACATTTCTTGGAAAGTAGAAAGTGAAGCGAGAATTGACCCACCAATCCACACACTGTATTTTCTTTCTGTTGGGGTTACAACATTAATTTTCACTGAACTAGGTGCTAATTTTCTTATCTCCTTATCTAATCTTACATTAATTCCAGGGAACAAAGTAGATCCTCCACTCAATACAATATTTCCATATAAATCTTTCCTTATATCAACATCACAAGCCTTTATAGAATCAAAGATGGTGTCATGGATACTCATAATTTCATATCCTCTTAAATGAGGTTTAAATAATAATTCAGGTGCTCTAAACCTTTCATTTCCAATAGAAATAATTTGACCATCAGGCATTTCATAATTTTTAGTAATACTTGACAAAAGACTATTATTTTTAACATCTTCTTCGTAGTCAGTAGAAACATAACATAACTTCTCTTTAATATCTCTTACAATTTCCTTCTCTGCTGTAGTACTAAAATTATTACCGCTTTCTGTTAAAATGACTTGTAAAAACTCAGTCAAATCTCTACCTGCTAAATTAAGTCTTCTTATAGCCATAGGAAGGGAATATCCTTCGTAAATAGGAACTACATGAGAAACACCATCCCCAGAATCAAATACAATACCAGTGGTCCTTCCACTAGCATAAAGTGAAAGAACAGCTTGGATTGAAATATAAAAATGAGGAGCATTAAAAGTTTCAAACATAATCTGAGTCATCTTTTCTCTGTTCTGATTGGGGTTTAAAGGAGCTTCAGTTAATAAAATTGGGTGTTCTTCAGGGGCAACTCTCAATTCATTATAAAAAGTATGGTGCCATATTTTCTCCATATTATCCCAATTGGTAACAATACCATGACTGATAGGATATTGAATTTCCAATACACCTCTTTTTGATTGTGCCTCATCACCTACGTAGGCATCTTTTTGTCCCATTCCTACCATAACACCTTTATGTCTTGGTACTCCAACTATACTAGGGAATACTGCTCTAGGTGCATCATCACCAGCAAATCCTGCCTTTACAATTCCTGAACCGTTATCAACTACAAGAGCTTGTGCAATTTTCTCCATTTTGGGGTAAAAAGATTTTTTATTTAAAAAATATAAACATAAATTTTAGGCGGGAAATTTACAAAAAATTGTAAACTGAAAGAACTAGAGATCATACTTTTAAATTATTAATATTGATTATAAAAGTTAAAAAGTAATATTGATCATATAAGTTAAAAAGATATTATTGATCATATAAGTTAAAAAGATATTATTGATCATATAAGTTAAAATGATATTATTGATCATATAAGTTAAAAAGATATTATTGATTATAAAAGTTAAAAAGATATTATTGAAATATTGATTAAATAGATTATTACTTAATACGTTGATATAGTTAATTATGCATCTTGAGAGGTTTGATTTTTAGTAAAACTAAAAACACGAGAAATTATTATTTTATCACTACGGCTTATTTAACATGTTAAAAAGACATTACTTAGTATTTTTTAGAAAAAAGAGCAAAACTCAATAAAAAATCATAGAACAGCGCAAAAATTTGAAGAATATAATATGAGTCTTAAAAATTATTTATACGTTTTTAAAAGTGAAATTTTCCTGGTAGTAAAGTTTTATTTACATAAGACTTTTTTGATAGTAATTGTTATAAAATGCGTATTAGTTGTAATAAAAAGAAGCATTTGCAGTTTTAAATTATACAAATTAATAAAATGGATATTTTTTTAATATAGAAGTTTAACTAGACACAATATTTTGTAAAAACTTAAAAACCTGATATTTTAAATAAAACACCAATTAAAATTAATTTAGCAATTTGTAATCAAATTAAAAAACAAATTTTAAGATTAGAGTTATATTAGAAAAAAAATGATCAATTATCCATTTAATTTTTTTGTTGATTTAAAAAACAAACAATAATAAAAAAATATTAAAAGACTTATAATTTAACTTTAAAAATCTATTCTATTAATATTTAGTTTTGTGTATAATTAACGTCAGACATTAGTATAAAAACTTTACAAAAAAAACAATATACAATGAAATTAATTATTTACTTTAGTATTTTATTCTGCGCATCTCCATTGAGTTCTCCTATATTCAAAAAGAATGGAGGCAAGTATATAGCAGAACTTCCATTTTCAAGAAATGTAAATGTAAGAAGCTACGAAATAATGGTAGGAAACTTAGACGCAAAAGAAAATGATTTATCTCTGTTGATAAAAAAAGAGACCAACAAGGTATAAAAGACAGTATTAGAGTAAAATTGGATGCTATTAAAAATAAAGATAAAACATTGTACTCGATTTGTGTTGAAGAATATGCTAAAAAACCTAAGAAATGTATTCTGAATCTTTAGATACGACGTAAGAAAAAACATCGGTTTAGATGAGCATACGAAGAGAACCTTGGTACATTAAACATAAATACTATATTAGGTTCCGCTATATGTGGAGTTGGATTAATTGCATGGATTATTATTGAGATATATGAAAAAGAAAACAGATGAAGAAGATTTGTAAATAAATTTTTGACAATATTTTATCACATCTATGAAACTCGTTTATCCTGTAACAACACTAACATAAACAAAAATCCGTAAACTTTTACTAAGAATGTATTGGAAATTTCATTTTTTTATATGTCCGATATAGTAAACAGTTTTAGATAATACAACGATTTATCCTGATAATATTACAGCATTCTGTTCAGATCAAAAACAAATTAATACTATGGCTTGTCAAGCTGTTACAAACTCAACCATCTAATATTGCTGTTTACCCACAACATCCAGTAAATCCAAATATGGTTTTGTAAACCCGCCAGTGTGCAACCACATATAAACAATGTGGGATTATAACCGCAGTACAACCTCAAAAGAATACGACAGTACAATCATATCCTGTAATGATTTCAACAAATCAGACTGATATTAATACAGCAGTAATCCACAGCTTCAAAATATTGTAAATCCCAAATCACGTCAAATTCATCTGTTCCAGAGATCAATTTTTTAGGTACGGAAACTGGTCAAAAACTTTCTACTGTTTAATGAAAATCCTGTTGCTAGAACTCAATGATAAACTTTTAGAGTATAATGAGTACCTCCTCCATGGATCAGTTATTAGATTTGAAACTACTCAACATCACCAACTTCCGAATCCCGAAACGTTATTTAGAAAGATTCGTAAACAGCTACTTACCTTTGAAAGTGTTAAAAACGTATTGTAGAAGACTTATAGAATTGAAAGTATATTAATAGAGGAAAAGCTTACCTTGCAGAAGATCTTAAAGATCTTTGTAGAGACAAAGTTGTCTCAATAACATTTTAAAGCGTTTGCGAACGAAACCGACTTATGAATTTAGGAGTGAGTTATTTAAAAGGTATGCTGATGTAAAAGCGAGAAGTTATGAAACACAAAAGTCCTTTTATAAATTAAGGATTGGTTGTTAAATATAAAAAAGTTATTTTCTACCTTGTAATTAGTTTAACTTAATAAAATTATTTGATTTAATTTTTCGTTTTTTCCAGTAAATTCGTTACCCCTTAAATGGTAGATAAGAAATTGAATTTGTAAAAGATCCCTCTACTGAGGAATATACAAATTTAGTTGAAAATATGTGAAGTGATAAATAATATAGAAGATTTAGCAGCAAAAGGATTCTATTTTAAATAGACATTTTTACGAGTTACAACATTATAATATTGATAAGTTAGAGGATAGAGATGACGTATTGTAAGAATACTAGGAAAGCCTTTTACCTATCCAAATGCTTTTTGGCTAGTTCGTTGGGATTTAGCCGAACTACTTGGATTAAAAAATACGAGGATATTTTAGCTAAGTTTGGATTGACAAAGAAATTGCAGTATCAAACACTTAGGAATATGGTTTATTTGAGAAGTTAAAACTACTTGTATTTAAATATTTGAATAAAAGAAAAGAAAAACAAACAGGTGATTTGTGAATTTCAAATTTACTAATAAAGTATTAATGTGTGTAAAATCATTATTAGTACTATGTTTAATAATTAATTATATAATTTAGTAGTTATTAATTTGTGTAAAATCATTATTAGTACTATGTTTAATAATTAATTATAGAATACAGTAGGTATAAATTTATTAATAAAGTATTATCAAATATCTAGTATTTATAATTTATAAATCTTTTTTACAAACAAAGAGAAATAGGTACAACTAATTTTATAACCCTTTTATGAACAAAAAAAAAGACTTGATTTTTCAAGAAATTTCTGAAACTTGTGCGAACGGGATCAAAGACGGTAACAAAAAAATATACTTAGAAAAAATTTTAAAATATCTAACTGAAGATATTCCTCCTTTGTATATTTGGGAACAAAATGGTATTCCTATACTTCTTATACAAGAAGTTATTGAGCCTTATTCTTATTTACAATCCTTTACAAAAGAAATTTCAGATAATTTAGTAGTTGTTATAAAAATTTTATATTTTTTAGCAAAGATGACGAAGTTAAAAAAGCTTTGGTAGATGCAAATTTCCATTCTTTTTGTTTAGGTATGTAACTATTTATGATTCAATAGAGACTTATGAATTACCAAGAATTTGGGTTTTAAAATTTTTTAGTGTTTTTGTAACTCAGCAATACGTACAAATACAAATTAAGAATACAGAGATGGTTCCTATTATTCTTAAAAATATAGATTTAGGATCTACTGACTGTAAAATAATTAGTATAGAAACATTTTATAATTTAATTAGGGGAAGAATGTCTAAATTATGTCACACAAACATTTGATAGGTTTAGTGCAGTAAATCAAGTTTTTAATTCTATAAGTAGACTCATTTCAAAAGATAGAAATTATGTTTTGATTAAATTAGTACTTATGGTTTATATAAGGCTATGTAAAAGTCATATCAGTCAAGCATTAAGTAGTAAGGTACCAGAAAATGTTATTAATGAAGATTTAAAAAGGTTGTAGAGGAAAATTTAGAGTGTAAAGAGTTGTATAGGAATTTGTTGGTTTTAACGAATAAAATTTAATTTTATAAATCAGACTTTTTAAAATACCATTGCTGTAAGTTACAAATACCATTGCTTTTAAGTGTTTTGTTACATGACAAAAAGTTAGCAGTGTAGATTTAATGATTTTTTATTTATGCAACAAAAAACTCCCTATTTGCATTTACAAGTTCAAATAGTAAAACTTACAACAATTTCATCTTGTAAAATCCTAGTAATAATGTAAATTTTAATATTAGCTGTAAAACTTTATAAAAACTTTTAAAATTAATTTTTTTAATTTTTTACCGTTAAAATGTCTAATGAACTTTCAAAGTATTCTAAAAATCTAAATGAAGACGAAACTAGAATAAGAAAAGAATACTATGCCTCTAGAAACATTCTAAAAATGTATTCTAAAGATCAATTAAGTAAAGTTAGTAATATAGATTTATATATTATGATGGACTTAGACGAATATAGAACAAAAGATATACCAAAATCTATTTTAACACACGTTACAAAAGTTAAGAAAAGACAGTACCACCCTGATGTGTCAAAAGGAGCAAGAGAAGCTTTTTATTAGTAGAAATGGCCAATAAGATTTTAAGTGATAAAAGACTTAGAATGATTTATGACTCATCATTTTTTCATATTGAAATGCCTGAAGATAGAATATACCAAGAAGAAGAATTTAAAGAAGTTTTTGGTAAGATTTTTAAAGAATATTCCCGTTTTACGAATAATGCGCCCTCTTTAGAAAGTGATGCTACTACTTTTTATGATTTTTGGCGTCAGTACAAATCTAGTCGTATTTATATTCCAATAGATGAATATATTAATTAAGTAGTGAGATAGACTTAATTATTATTAGACAGAATGCTGATAAAATAAATAAATTAAAAAATGAAGATATAAAAAGAACTCAAAGGAGATAATAATATTTGTTATAAGAGAGATCCTAGAATAAATCTATTAGTATCAATTGAGGATTTGATATAGAAAAAGAAAATAATGGTCAAGTTTGGAGACAAGTATACTTAAAAATTGATGAATTTTATTTGGAAAAACAAAGAAAAATAAATGGAAGTTATTACAGAAAAGTTAGTTAATGCAACAAAAAATTAGTAGAATTGAAGGATGTCATATAAAAGAGTGAAATAAACAAAAATAAATTTTATAAACCTAATTTATTTGCGTGAAGTTTTTTAAATATATATTTTGCATGAATGTGTTTATTTAAATTTTTATGCATAAATGTGTTCAGTATAAATTTTATACAATTTATCTTATGCATTAATTGTATATACACTTATATTTTATGCATAAATGTGTTCAGTATAATTTTTTATGCATAAATGTGTTCAGTATATTTTATGCATGAATGTGTTTATTTAATGTACCACAAGTAGTAAATTTCTACTAATTAGATCTAAATAAATAAGATTTAGGATGTCCTAATTCACAATTAGGCCCTTTAATACAAAATCCTAAAAAATAATTATAACACATCTTTTTCCTAACATGTCTGTTTTACAAGTGATCCATGTCTACAGAATCCTCTGTTATACCAAGAACACTCTTTTCTTTTATGGACAGAATGAATATAAAAACATGGATTGGTACATTCTCCCAGTTTACCAAAGAAATAACATTGAGGCATCTTTTTTAAATCATATTCGTGTATAAATTCACATTTCTTTCCTTTTTACAGAGTCCTCTAACCAATGTTTACAAATAACAGCAGTAGCAAGTTTAATATGTTTGTTTATCACAATTAGGGTTATAACAAGAATTGACTGATATAAGTCACAATAAATATCTTCTTCTTGTCTAAGACCCAATGTATTTTCAATGTAATCTTCAAAATCAAATCTTAAATTATTCATATGGGCTTTTAATAAATAAAATTTATAAGCTAAATATAATTATTTTTATATGATTGAGTTTATAAGTTATAAGTTATTTTATAAACTAAAAATCAAATTATTTTATTACTAGCTTATGTTAATAAGTATACCCAGTTTTTGTAAAATTATGTTTACAAGTCAATTATATTTAAAGTAACTAAAAGTTTATGTATATGATTATAAGCAAATTATCAAAACTTTACTAATAAAATAAAGTAATAGCCAATTTTAAAAAATAATGTATTTTTAAAATTTTACCCCCCATATTTCTAATGAACATTATAAATTTATTTTATTTTCTCAATAGTAAAAATAGTAATCTTCCACTTCCTGAACCACAATCTCATTTACAAAAATAACATCCTATGCTAAGAATGCTTATCTTGAAGCTGTCAATTATAGTAAATGTTATTTAGAAGTTTTACAAGGTAAAGCTTTACAAGCAAAAGAATTTATAATGGGAAAAATTAATAACTTAAGAAAAAGAGGAGATCCTGTTTTTGTTGGTGATGAAGGACAAGAAGCCATGCCTGAGTTTTCTGAAGCTGAATTGAAAGAGTTATTTGAAAAGCTTTTTAAGGATATGAATCTTGGTGATAATAATGAACAAAATGAAGAGGTTAAAGAAGATAGTGAAAAGAAAGAAGAAGAAAATGAAGAAAAACCTTTATAATTAAAATATTTACTTGTTCATTTTATTTATTTACTTATATATTTTATATCTATATTCTTAATTTTATATTTGCTTATTCTTTATTGTCTATTTGTCTATAATATAGTTTTATATCTAGTTATTTCCTTGAATGTTAAAAATAATATACTTGAATGTAAATAATAATATTACTTGAATGTTAAAATAATAATATTTACTTTAATGGTAAAAAATTTAATTACTTGTATAGAAAAATACTATCATTTCTCGTCCAAAATAATGTTATTATTTTCTCTGTCTAAAATAATGTTATTTACTTATTCTTATGATCCATTTACTTGTCTAAAAACATATTATCTACCTGTATAGAATAATAATTCACTTATTCTTATGATTCATTTACTTGTTGTTTAAAATGTATTCATTATCTTCTTGTATTACTTTATTATTTTTACTCATCTCTTTTTCCATGTATACCAAAACTCTATATCTTTATATTAAACATATTATTTTCTACCATTTACTAAATAAAAATGTCTATAGTAGTCAACTTGTTGTATTGGCATTCACAACATAAAGTAAGACCAGATACAACTTTTTAATTC
>PQWD01006128.1:0-18346 GCA_019425675.1 Leucinodes orbonalis
AGCCTTCTACAGCTACAACTTCATGTTATTATTGTACCTTTACGGTTTTCAAACCTAGTAAAATAATGAAAAAATAAAATTGTTATTAGTAGGTAACATTTTTTGTGTTCATCAACGTCAAATGATAACGGCTTGCGTATTCATCCCGGGATCGAGGATCGAGACATTTTAATACAGATACTTATTAATTATAGATAATCGAGATTTTTGATGCCAAATTCGTGGTTTAGAATACTAAGTGAAAAAATATTAAAATCCGTATATACAGATATTACAGATGCATCTCTCTGTAACTAATAACCGGTAACACATTGGTCAAAGAAATCCGAGATATTGAAGTATTATGCACAAAAAGATCAATCCTAAGTACCTTCATAAACGCTAGCTGATTTTATTCGACGTAATCTTCCTTTACTAATATGCAAGTAGTGTAAATGGGTAGGCCATTTGGACTACTTGTGCCAGGTGCAACTTTGAGAACTAAACTCCCAACTAGGGTTGCCAACATTTTTTAGCAGAAAAGTATTATCTGATATTTAAAGGAGGAAAAAAAGAGTATGCACTTATAAAAAAGTATCATTTATTTTATCTTTTAAAAGGATTATTTAGTATCTTGCGGCACATAACAAATTTCATTATTTTTAAAAGGTATTTGAATGAGTCTAAGAATCTAACTCTAATTTAATATATTGTATCTAGAGCCATTTTTGATTCAAATTCAATGAAGTTAGTCTTTGTTCTCTTTCTCGCCATCTACATTCATGACCGAAAATGACTCTTTCTGTAAATGCTGCAAGTGGCGGGAACAGAGAGTATATAGCTAATAATTTTTTTTAAACAATCATATTCTTGAGGACCATTTTTTAAAAATATATTGCCATTTTTCAGCGGTGCATTTTGTATAAGTCTGCGTTATTAAACAATTCGGCTTCGAGCAATTTTAAAAATGATTACTTCTGAATATAAGTATCTCATGTCTATGTTTAGTCTTTTTTAAATTAGTTTTCCTCTATAATTTTTCTAAATGATTAAATTCAACGTAGTCTTTAAAAGATATTGTATTTAGTGAATACAGCCAGTTATCATTACTAAAATCAAACCATTTTTGTAAATAGTGGACTTTTAATTGTGATAAAGGTTTTTGCGTATTATTACCGGACGTGCACTAAACATTGTAAAAAAGAGTATTTTAGCGTACTTTAATTATTTATAGACTATTGAGAGACAGACCACATGAATATAGAGGACAATACTCTATTTTAGAGTACGGTTGCAACCCTACTCCCAACTGATACCGTTTAGGAACAAAAGGCATATTAGACATGACGTTCGTTATTTATTTTCATGTTCAAAAGGAATTATGGGTTAAAAGAGAAGATGGACTAAATGTATATAACTTAGTAGCCAAAGTATATATTTTTTTTAGTAAAAATACCTTTATTTCATATTAAATACCACTCTGAGAATACCCGTCGTAAATCTCTCAAAGGCGGCAATAAAATAAATATTCTTTTTCGGTGATACAAAAAAAATAATGAATGGATTTTGCTGTTACCTTTTATGATTTCGAATCCAACTCAGTTTTGGACAAATCTCTCCATAAGAATGCTCCGAAGCCCTGAAACACCTTTTTCAGACCACAGAGAGTGTTCAAAACGTATCCATGATCAGACAAAATAAAAAACCGTTGTATTCATTACATAAAAATCGCTTGTTTATTAATATAGGTAGAGAGCACTGTGATGCTTTCACTTCATTCAATATCTTCGCATTCTTCTACCATGTCGCTCGGTGGTCCTGGCTGGGCGGGGGGTCCCCAATTCAAGTACACGGACTTCCGTGTAAATCACCATGCCAAATGAGAACAGCCACCTGTAAATAAATACACTTTGCTACAACGAATGAAATTGTTGTCTTGCTTTGAACCCATACACGAGAGTTGTTTCCCAGTGCCTAATGCCTAATGTATTAACCCAATTCCTTGTTAATAAATAAATAACTCACAAACACATTAAATGTAAAATGTTGCAAAAACGACCAGATAAGGTTTGCCCTGTGAAAAAGATATCAGATTTCGTGTAGAACCAATAAAACTACACGGCACTATTCTACCAGGGGTCGGTAGAATAAGGCCGTGTAGATTCATTGACTTCGACAAATTCTATATATCAGTAAATATGTATGGTTTCAACGTTTCGCTACGATAGTTTAATGGCTTCGAAGAAGACTTCGTAACGATTGGTTAACGGTTAGCTTGATGGCTTTATGTCACATTTATAAAATATGCACATACGCGAATACACACACACACACACACACACACACACACACACGCACACGCACGCACGCACGCACCACGCACGCACACACGCACGCAGGCACGCACACACGCACTTTTCTCATTAAGCATTGCGTTACTAGCTGAATCATCATGGGAACCATCTACTTGTTTGCCTGCCTATGAAAAAAAAACAATGCTAGCGAATCCGAATACTTATAAAGTTATCTTTTAAGTATATATATATACAAATACGTTATACAAGATTAATCATAAAATACTAACCAGAGAGCACCCAAAACCAACACTTTGTTATAGTAGTTTTGTTTATCCTTATACCAAATGTCCCACGGTCCGCATGGTACCGGTAATTCATTCATATGAGCATCGCAACGATCTAAAAAAAGATAAATTTTATAAAGTATTAAATATTATAAGGGAGTTTTATTGGTTGATGATGTAATGATACTCTCTCCCAAATCACATTGAATCCCATAGATTGTGTTTTATTGTTACAAAAGGTTTTTTAGTAAAAAAAGTTTTTGTATTATTTTGACGACCCATTTGGTGTTGCGGTTGAGGGGTCGGCCGCAACACCAAGGGTTCCGAGTTCGATCCCCAGGCAGTACAAACATTTGTGTGCATCAACATGTCTGTTTGTAATGGTCTGGGTGTTTTCTATGTATAATATGTATTTATAAAAAAAGAAATATATGTATATTTATCCGCTGTTTAGTACCCATAATACAGGCTTAACGCTTAAATTGGGGATAGATGGCGCTGTGTGAATGTCAGTAGATATTTATTTATTTAATATTACAATACGCACATAATATTATCAATTTGCAAATGTAAGATTCAATTAATTGTTATCTTTGATTAATAAGCCAAAAATCTGGAGCGGGCGAGTCCAGTTCCAAAGTTTTAAATAATCTTCAAATAGTATAATATTATTTCACGTAATTAATTATAGCTTTTTTTTTTCAAAGACACCTTTTTTATAAACACAATATCTATCTATAGCTTCTGAACAAAGTTTTAACAAGACGCATACAAGCGCCCGCTCTGTGACGTCGCGAGCCAGCAGCATTTAATATGGAGCATGGATTCGATGGCTCATTGGTGTGCACTGTTGCCTTCTAATCTGGACGGCACAGGTAGGTAGGTCTTTTCGATTTTTCGAAATTATATTTTGTACGTTAGCCGACGCTCTTACGGTAAGGAAACATCGTGAAGAAACCTTCGCACGCCTGCGAGATTCGAAGTTTGTACGTGAAGTCGGCCAATCTGCACTAGGCCCGCGTGGACGACTATGGCCTGGACACCTTTTATGGGTAGGCTCGTGGCCCTTGGGATGTTTAAGGAACTGCTGATGATGATGGACTCGACCAAAAATGAGATTAACTAATTTTAGTGTGATATCTCAAAGGTTTATCCAAAGAGAGTTGAACGATAATTGAATAAATCTTTCACCCATTCACCAATGTTTTTATGATAATGAGATATTTCGGTAACAGACCAGGAAATACATTAACCGCATTTCTGGGCATGGTAGTGCCCCCGTTAAAATAGCATTTTCATGAATGGTCTCCAAAAACCCAACAGCTATTCAGGCGTTTAGTTTGAGGTGAAATGATAGGTATATTTTTATACGAGTCTTTTTATTCTACATTGGAAATAATGCAGTACTAATTTTCAATTAACAGTTATCTTACAGTTCCTATGGAACATAAATTAATTTAAAAAATAGGATAAATATTTGACTACTTTCATCCATGATAATCCAATACTATCACATATTTTTTAAAGGTACTTACCGGCTCTCGAAGAAAATTTTCTAGCCGAAGCTAGGCTCGTTAAGCTTCTTTTTAAAACAGAAAACTTTGAAATCATCTTTAACAATATTCAATATACTTGCGTGGATATATTACCGTTGAAGATTTGGTTATAAATGTCAAGATTATATTCAAAATGTCAACCTATGTCAACACACACGCCATAATCACAATGGCCATTCATAATAAAACTTTTTAAGTCA
The DNA here is from genome assembly GCA_019425675.1 of Leucinodes orbonalis. Lineage (NCBI taxonomy): Eukaryota > Metazoa > Arthropoda > Insecta > Lepidoptera > Crambidae > Leucinodes > Leucinodes orbonalis. The sequence continues at coordinate 4,317 of PQWD01006128.1, forward strand.
TGCTAAATAGAAATATTATTTTACTAAAATAATAACGATTCCAATAAATCTTTTATAATCCAGATAGGCCTGAAAATATTCTTTGCTTAGAAATCTGATTTTTAAAAATATGTTTTCAGTGTCTCAGAAAAAACATTGATTTCTGGAAAAGCTGGAAAATCATGTCCCATACATAGGTCGGTCGGCACAACCCTGGTTTTAAACTAGGATCTTAATCATATCTTAATGCTTTAATCCAACTATCCAACCAAATTTCATGGCGTCACTTGTCGTTACCTTTGCGGATACTAACAATAGTGTTAGGTATATAACAAAAGCAACTAGGATTAAATAATTCAAATAACGAACGTAGATTTTTTCTACCCAGAAATCTTGTGACTATTCTCCAATGGTTTTTTAATTTAAATGGTTTAACAAAATCATGGCAGGCAACCAAATCAAGCACGTCAAAAAAAGAAGTATTGCATAATCCTTATTCGTGGACTTATGAATTATTCTTTTGAATTATAATGAGATAGTTAATCGCAGTCTTTGGTTATCGTAGCTAAACTTCATCAACTGTTCGGCAAGTCGATGGTTTTTCAAATTGGTCAAACAAGTTTCCAAAATACTTGTTACTAACAAGTCGTTAGATCTGGACAGATTTTTTAATGTTACCATGTGTACCATGTAGTGAAGATGCTCACCTGATGGAAAGTGATACGCCTGACCATGGCAGAGGAGCATCAACTGATGGACAGTTATTATTCTCTATCAACGCCGCACTACGTGCGATACCCGAGACAGTAGATGTTACGTCTTTTATACCCGGTAATTTCACTAACTACAGTGCCCTTATCCCGAAACACAGAAGTGTAAAACACTTCTATTTTACTGCACTATATATATCTGGCACTGCGGTGGTACTTACCTAGACGACTCAGTATCGAGTCTACCATCTAGTTCAAATTCAAGGATACTCTTAACATTTTTTTGGTGGGAAAGTGCATAAATACATGGCTGAGAAACTCGATAAGGCTGGTTAAAAGAAAGTTACTAAAGTTCCTTAAGTAATAAAACTCGCATTAAAGTAATATAATTGGAAGGCTATAATAGGATGGTTTCAAACATATTTGTAATAGTATAAGATTTTTATCTTTTCGCATGTATGATGTCATCATAAGCCCCCACCGAGCCTACCCGTGAAGGGTAGGCCTTAGTCGTCCATGCGGACAATTGGCCGACGCCGATAGGCGTGCGCAGGTTTCCTTACGATGTATTCCTTCACCGTAAGAGCGTTGGATTAACGTACATATAATTTTGAAATGACATTGGAACAACCAAATATGCTAAATTACAAAATTTCACTTCAACTATATCATTAACGGTTAAGTAGTATCCGTATTTGAATGTGCCGATTTAACATCATTATCATCATCAGCTCATTAAACGTCCCCACCAAGGGGCACGAGCCTACCCGTATAGGGTGACTAGGCTTTAGTCGTCCACACGGGCCCAGTGCGGATTGGACGACTTCACACACAACCTTTGAATCTCTTGACAGGTGTGCGCGAAGGTTTCCCCACTATGTTTTCCTTCACCGTAAGAGTGTCGGGTAACGTACATATAATTTCGAAAATTCAAAAACACATTGGTTAGTGGCGGATAACATAATTGATTAGCATTTCAGACACAACATCGAAGGTTCGCAGTTGAAGGGTTAAACGTGGTAAGCTATGAGGAGCATCAAGTGACATCATATATTTCGCAAAAAAAAAAGTCAACGTCACATCTGTTCAAAGGTTACCTTAATAACAAACTATCATGACAAACTGTTTGTCAAGGATATCCATTCAAAAACATTTAAAATCAGCGAAAGTATGTTGTTAAAATAGCTACAAAGAATGCAAATGAGCGGGCGCTTTAAGTACTTGATGGCAAGTGGACACCCGTTCCGCAGAAAAATCAACAGGTGAGTGGGGTATCTCTAAAAGGGAGAGGGAAAAGGGAATTCAGGGAGTAGGAAATTGGTTATTGGGCCCAAGGTAACTTTGGTGAAAGAACTCGAATTCTCGTATATATTTTCACTCGAACCAGCCCATTCGTGCGAAGTATGGCTCTCTCATATTTGACCGATGAAATAAAGCAATTGGTGGGACGTAACATGCAATATCTGCGCACGCTCCCTGAAGTGAAATCCATACTGGACCGACAAAGAGGTAACCCTACGCCGATGCCTAAGATTTTGCAACCGATACTTTGGCAAAGAGCTGTTACCTATTTATTTCTCGGCTCGTCTCTCAATAGTATTCAAAGTTACCAGTTGGTATATATCTGAGCCATCCCAAAGGTGAGAACAAGACTCAATACAAGGTCTCACTAGTGCTTTGTACAAAGTAAGAAGCTGTTCTGGAGTTAAGTATTTCCTCACCTTAGAGAGAACACCTAGGTTTTTCGAGGCCAACTGGGCTTTGGACTCGATAAGAGATAAGAAGTTAAGAGACGTCGAGAGATTAGGGCTATCCATTAAGATTAGATCTATAAGTGACTCGGATTCATTTGCTATTCTTTTAATTTGTTTGACTAATGTAGGCAGAAATATTTTTGCATTAGTTTTACCACATTAAATTATGTAAGTAAAATCCCACCAATTATATATTTCGATTCGATATTTGAAACGTGAGGAAAATAACAATTTCTTATTTTCAAATTAAATTCAGCTCAAATTTATTTTTCCTTCATACTCATTTTTTGGCTCAAATTTGAAATCTAAAATATATCGGGAACCTCTAGCAGACTGTTCATCAAATTTGGCATATCGGTCCGACTATTTCATGACTATTTTTTGCAAACGTAAACAAATTCGATAAACTTTACCGGTTGTGTGCACCAGAAATGAGAAATAGAGCTTGACGGTCAAGCCATAATCCCCACCAGCCTATAGCTACAGCTCCGCAACTAAAATGCGATTATTTTTGTACTTATATCACTATCTACGACTTTTTTATATTTGACAATTCATCTGTTGTAATGGTTGAGACGTCGGCTATTACACCTAGGGTTCCGGGTTCAATCCCCAGTCAGTACCAACATTGTGTGCATGAACATGTCTGTTTGTATTGGTCTGGGTATTTTATATCCCACCAAAAACATTCTGTAAAAAATCTAGCCAAGTCTCGATGGAGCTGCTTGATATTCTAAAAAGTAAAAATCAAGACAAAGACTGCAATTAATTAATTATTATGGTTAATGTTGTGTGACTTGGCCGTTGAAGAGTACCCAAGGATACAAAACTAGGTGCTTCATGACACCATTGCACCAATCTGTCGCCAGAACCGCTACCCATTGACGGTACAAATTTGCCACTTGGAAAACGGTGATTCAATAGCCCATCGATTGTAGGCTTGATAAAGCCACTAACGTATAAAGAATGTTCAACGGCCAAGTCACACAACATTAACCATAATAATTAATTAATTGCAGTAAGGAACCTTAGACTTGGCACGTCTTTGTCTTGATTTCATTACTTTTTAGAGATAATCAAGCAGCTCCATCGAGACTTGGCTAGATTTTTTACAGAATGTTTTTGGTGGGATTTTACTTCTTTTTGTAGAAACTTGAAAGGAATATTAGACGACCCATTGGGTGTAATTCAAATTCAAATTGACCCATTGACGACCCATTGGGTGTAATGGTTGAAATGTGGCTACTACACCAAGGTTCCGGGTTCGATCCCCGGGCAGTACCTACAAATATTTGTGTGCACCAACATGTCTGTTTGTATTGGTCTAGCGCGCTCGACTTGGCGGGGCACTACCGTGCACCCAATTTTTGACATCGGATGAAGCGGCACACCATGTTAAATATATATTGTTTAAAGGCGGTATGTCAATCTCTTATAGTTTGCCTGGGCTCTTTTGTTATCTAAGCAGGTTCACCAGGTACTCCAGATCTTCGATTTTCTTCGATTCGAAGTTTTCATAGTTTTCCCTTTATGTAGCCATTAAACCCTAACTCTGTACCGAATTTCAGCTTTCTGAGTTAATGGGAAGTACTAGTTCTATTTTGATGATCATGAGTGAGTGAGTGTCTGTCGAAAATGCGAAACTTTGCTTTCGCTTAATGTCGGAACTAAATGACCTACAGACTTGAAATTTTGGATTTAAAGTAAGTTATTATATATCTTACTAGATGACGAAAATTTCAGCGCTCTGGTATTATCCAAGGGTTCTCAAATCGGGGCCTGAAAATGCGGCGAAATGGATCCTGTAAAGGATGGTACGGCAGTGTTTGCTTCGCGCTCGACTTGGCGACAGATTCTAAATAACGGATAAACATAATTATACAGGAAATCGAGAACATTGTATTTTTTTTAAAACAAGAACCTCCTCGTGATTTAAAGTACATCCCTCAAATATAAGGAGAATATATTGATACAGAATTTAAATCATGCAAGATACGATTGATTAATAATAAATACAAACTAACATTTTTCAATTAAATATGGGTTGGGGCGGGTTCTCGGTGCGCGATGTGGCGGGGTCGGTGTAGTCGGCGTATTTATTTAGTGAAACTTTTATGGTAAATCTTTTATCATGGTGTAAGGTTCCCATAAAACATTCCATAATATGAGTACATTCATAGGTCTAATGGATGCCAATGTTTCAAAATTCACCCTATATACTTCTTTTTTGTAAATACATATATATTATACATAGAAACACCCAGACCGAAACCTTTGGTGTACTAGTAAACCATTAAATATTATGGATCGTCGTATAGGCGGGTACACAAAACATTAAGAATAGGAAACATGTTCAAAACTTGTTTCCAAATGGTGGTTAAATGTTAATAGTGACCGAAAGTCCGACCTCGAGGATTATTGGCTATTTATGCAAAGACATAAATAGTTTATATACAATTCGTTGCCTAAATAACCAAAAAATTTTAGAAGTATTTAAAACGTTTTATACACGGAAGTCTAACCTTTTAACCGTCATCGTCCTTCCTTTTATGATGTCTTATAATAAAAATATTTACGCTTTGACTATTTTTTTACCCGACTGCCGATGGAGGGTTATGTTTTTCAAGCGTATGTATGTCGATTATTATGTTCCCAGCTGCAGCCTTTATAACAGAATGATGGATTTCAACATATGACACGTCATTAGATTTTATTCTTCATAGTGCAAGTGTCACTGTGTATATGAACGTAGTCAGCCTTGGGCTCAGGATGGGGCAGCAGTCAACCATTCTCTCCCCCCCCCACGGTATTATTTTTGAAACTTGATCCGTTTGGGCTCTGCGCCTATGCAAATTTGTAAATCTATAAATTTAGAGGTTTAGAAAATAAACAATTACATACAGAATATCCGTAAGAGAACTAAAGTTACCGACATAGCCCGCCGGATCAGCAAGTTGAAGTGGCAGTGGGCTGGTCACGTATGTCGCAGAACCGATGGCCGTTGAGCAGACGAGTTCTGGAGTGGAGACCGCGTCTCGGCAAGCGTAGCGTAGGACGCCCTCCGGCCGATGGACCGACGACTTGCGAAAGGTCGCTGGTAGAGGCTGGATGAGGAAAGCGGAGGACCGGGATATCTGGCGCGAAATGGGGAGACCTATGTCCAGCAGTGGACTGCGATAGGTTGAATAGGATACAGAATATATATTACCTATAGTTTTATTTATAAAAAGTCAGAGTTATGATGACTTACACGTTTAATAAAATGTAATATTTTGTTTATTCTAATCTTCAAATCGCTTATTTTTGATCGCTCGTTTTGTATGTTGACTTATGTTTTTGTGTAATTCAAAGTGGCGGATTTTAAACGCTGTTGTTTTGTAAGTTTGAAAAAAATCCATTCCCACCGAATGGGTATCGTTGAAAAGGTCTTTTAAAAATAACATGAGCATTTGAAACCGTTTTTCAATAGAAGGCTTCGTTAACGAAATATTGAGCTTACAAGTGATAACTTTAGGGAAAATACAAAACATAGTTTTGCATTTTCCCTGAAATGCAAAACTATGCATTATATGTTGTATGTTTGCACTATATTGTAAAGCTTGTTTTTCCATTTCGGTGGTAATTTCAGCAGTTGGGTTTTTTGATTATTTTTTAAAGGTATTTTTTTTCTGCCTGTAATTAACTAAAACTTATATGCCACCTGATAATTCGAGAAAATGGTGTGATGCTACCTAGCACAACCACGAATTATCCTAATATCAATTTTGACTTACATTTCAGTGTCCCTGGATGAGGCAGAGGACTTCCACCACAGATATCCGGTTGTTTTCGGATATCTGTGACGTCCACAGTGCTCTGCCACCCGTTCGGCCATAATCGGCGCTTCATTTCACTCTACGATCTGCCAATCGCCGCAGCATCTGTGATGATCGTCCGGCTTAGGATTGTTTAAGGTGGCCACGATTTCGCTTTCCTTAGGATTCCAGTCGAAGGCTTGCCACGGTATGTGATCAGGATCCCTTTGGAGCGTGTAGGCGATCCAGTTCCAATTGCGGTGCTTGATCGCAGATCGATCGGTATTTCAACATACCATTCATAGAATACAGATCAATGTTAGAGATTTTGCTTAGTCCAATAATCCCCGAAAATATGTTGGAGTAGCGATTGACAAAGACTTGTAGCCGACTCGAGATGTCCTTAGTGAACTCCCACGTCTCACAACCGACTTTACTCTTGAGTTTAACTCTCCTATTCAGCCACGATTGCCATACGTGACGTAGCTGTACGAAGAATGCCGCAAAGCGAAGAAAGGGCGGATCGTGAATTTGTGGCGCCCTGGGTAGAAACTACTGAGAGGCCTATCAACTAATAGTCACGTCAAAAAACTGGATCTATTATATTATATATTATTGCTAAGATTTTTTTATTTCATAAACAAACATAAATATTACTACAATCATTGCAAGTATTAATTGTACAAAAGGTGACTTCATTTGCTATGGTAGCAATCTCTTCCAGGCAGCCTCTAAGAAACCAAATCACCAATTGTATTTAGCGGGGTCTGGGGTCCTTATTCACCTGGGGGTCCTGGGCTGCAGCACAAGTAGCCCGTAGGTATATCCAGCCCAACACGTAGTACATGTAAGTAAAAACATTTTTTTTTACTCTAGGGTTTAAAAGTGGAGTTTCATAAGTAGCTTTAAAAAGTGGTTACACCGAATGCAACACCATCAGCTCATTAAACGTCCCCACCGAGGGGCACGAGCCCTACCCGTATAGGGTGATTAGGCCTTAGTCGTCCGCGCGGGCCCAGTGCGGGTTGGACGACTTCACGCACAACCTTTGAATCTCTTCGCAGGCGTGCGCAGATTTCCTCACGATGTTTTCCTACACCGTAAGAGCGTCGGATAACGTACATATATTTTTCGAAAATTCGAAAACACATTGGTACGTGGCGGCATTTGAACCACAGCCTTCCGGTAGGAAGGCGACAGTCCACACCATTGAGCCACCGACGCTGAATCGAACCGAATGCAACGCCACCACGAAAGACGTTACACCGAAACCATGCAACGTCAAATATCAGAACCTCGAGTTTACTATTATGTACCTACAATTTCAACATGATCGTTGATCAAACTACCGCGAAAATGAGCTTAACGGGGACCCGACGTCATATTTAAAAACACTCTGCGGATCAAGCGCGACTTTTATATGGCAACGTTATTGTATACTGATGACTTCGAGACTGCTAAAACTCATATAAAATCTTTAGAAATAGCAATAAAAACTTCAGCCTCTTGTAACAAAAAATACCCGTTACATTACGTTTAATATATAAAAACTTTAATAATAAAAGTATCTAAGGAACTCATGTTCTTAGTAGGGTGGGTAGCGTATTGAATCAGCCTTGGTTAGTAGATTATTTATGTATGAAAAGTAAGAATAAAGTTTGACTACAACAAATTATACGAGGAAAAAAATGTGTCAACACATAATCATAATATTTCATTTCATTCATAATAATAACTTATGTGATTTCAAAACATTATTCGCTTACTTGAGATGTCGGCTACGACACTCAGGGTTCCGGGTTAGATCCCCGATCAGTACAAACATTGTGTGCATGAACATGTCTGTTTGTATTAGTCTGGGTGTTTTCAATGTACATTATGTATGTATACAGAGTTACTGGATAATTCAACCTAGAACCTTGAGGAGGTTGTAGTATCCATTATTTCTGACTAGTTTGATTATAAAACACCATACCCACTCCAAAATTAACTGTTTTTCGAGATAATAGACGTAGAAGATTTCATATACACTTATTTCGAATTTCCGTAAAAATCCCATCTTTTTTTCTATTGTCCTCTATTTTTTGGTTCTTATCATATGATTTTCATATTTTGGTATTGATGGGTAGGAGACGTGTTAATTTATTATAATCAACACTAAAATTGCAAATACAAGAGCCTTCTGGGTCGTAGTAGACGATTGATTGCAATAAATTTAGTTAAATGCGTAATACGTTTATTTTTCGCTCTAAAATATTGGAAAAAAAATCTAGCAAAGATATTCGGCAGATATGTTCAATAATATCTACGTTTCAGTAGCTATCGAACAAGTTATCACATACTAGGGTTTTAACAACATTCTTAGAAGAAAACATTGATGAAGATTCTCGTGCGGAATATTGCGGAATAAAATCACAAATACTTGGGTAATTAAAGCAATGAAATGGATAAAATAATTTATTTATTGACATTTTACAAACATTATTTTTACATGTTTACTGTTTACAGTTTATTTCTACATACGTGTCCACCTCAGTTTCGAACACATATTCGCATTCTGCGTCTCAATTCAGTCTTAACTACGCGAGTTGTAAAAGAGCTTCTCATTTTATTGGCTACTTTGATAATTCTTTGTCTTACAACATCAATGGAAGTTATCTTTTCGTAAGTTTTATTTTTTGATGCAAATGCAGTGTTGAGGAAAATCAATTACAGTAGGTAGTCATAATTTCCCGAGAGTACATATTACATGTAATATTATGTAGGAGCGTCGGTGGCTCAGTGTGGACTGTCGCCTTCCTACCGGGAGGCTGAGGTTCAAATCCCGACATGTACCAATGTATTTTCGAATTTTCGAAAAATATATGTACGTTATCCGACGCTCTTACGTGAAGGAAAACATCGTGAGGAAACCTTCATGCACGCCTGAGAAGAGATTCGAAGGTTGTGTGTGAAGTCGTCCAATCCGCACTGGGCCCGCGACGACTAAGGCCTAATCACCCTATACGGGTAGGCTCGTGCCCTCGGTAGGGACGTTTAATGAGCTGATGATGATGAAATATTATGTAAGGTCTCATATACCCGGTGATTTACCTACCTACAGTGCCCTCATCCCGAAACACAGAATGCAAACACTCCTAATACACGGGACGATATTTGGCAATGCGGTTGTACCAACCAAGGCGACTCAGTGCCGAGTCTACGAGTACCATCTAGTTCAAACAATTATTGGCCTAGCACAATGATGTAAAAAGTATGGATTCGTGATATGCTCACAAAACAATCGAAAAAAGTGTTCGGAGCACAGTGACAGCACACATACACTTATTTCGAATTTCGATCACATTTACCTAAACAAAAGAGTACAAACTGTACTCTCTTCGGCGGTTCGTTTTTGAGGCACAGAGTGCGTATCCCTTTAAATATACAGAATATCATTTCCTAGGCATCCAATATGGGTGCCGACGTTTAACGAACGGCCTAGGCGTTCATTTGGATGGCTAATTTAACTGAAATTTGAGAAAACGTAATGTAATAAAATGTATGCATAAAATAATACAATTCAATACAAAAAGTCTTACGTAAGATTATAAATTACCTAGAAAAAATATCAATTGCAGTTAAAGTTATTTTCCGGTGAAATATATATTTATTAATTTCTTAGCGTGTAGATTTATTTCCCCTAAATGCTATATTCATTAGTTTACTGTAAAGTCATCATCATCATCAGCTGCGTATGGCCACTTCATACACAATGCTTGAATCTCTTCCCAGTCGTGAATAGGTTCCTTGCGGTGTTTTCCTTGATTACAAGAGCGTCGGATATAAGTTCAAATAAACTCGAAAATTCGAAAATGCATTGGTACTTGGAGGGATTGAACCTGCACTCTTCAGATCGGAAGGCAACTGTCCACACCAATGAGCCACCGACGCTACTGTAATGTACTAATGTCTCGACTAACGTGTAAATCACAAATTGGATTACGTTACTTACAATACGAAGCGTATCATCAACACGAGATTTTACCATACCTTTATATCTTTGAGCAAGTGCTCTCAAAGTACCCACTGGGAAAGATGGTACTGGTACCCAGGGCCTATTCAACCTATTCCTATCAAACATTGAATTTACTCAGAAGAATGTGTTATTGCTTTTTTTTGTATTTTTCTCCTTATTTGCTAACAGTCAAAGAGAAAAACTTCGTCATTATTAAGGCTGCAATATTAAGTCCGAAAGTTCGGTGTGGAACCTTTTTGTTTACCGACACAAAGGTATCGTAAAACACGGATTAAAAAACAATGATTCAATGACACCTTGTGGAAAAACAATTACCAGAAAACAAAATATTTCATTACTAAACGGCTTTCTGTAGATTTTTGGCTTCACTTTCTAAACAACTCCTTAAAGCTCTTTTATGCTAGTGAAGTTTGTTGAAAATTTGTTTTGGTAGCACTTACCCAAATGGCTATATTTCCGTGAGGTTTTACAAGTGACTTATAGATGAATAGCCTTACTTTCTGTAGAATACATCTAAATAGGGCTCTTACCAGGGATGGCAATTTTTTAATGTATCGTGAATGTGCGTTCCATGTTGATTACTTATCTAAAATTTACCCTAGAAATGTTTCTGGGCAAATCTTTAATTATTTCATAGTCTCTTCTTACGTAATTCTAACCGAAAATTAACTCGTATGTTTTTAGCTCTTTAAGGGATATCTTAAGTTTCTTGAGATTTTGTTAGGATCGTGTCGGAACCAGGTCTTTTAGTATATTAGGATCAAGCTATTCTGTCAAAAATATTATTTGAGCCTATGTAAAAGTAAATTATGCATGTTTACTCTGCGTTAAGCGATAAGTGCCCATGTAGTCTACTTTGGTGTAGTTGTAAACATTTCATGTGAAACTTAGTATCTAATATACGAGTAAAGCTAAGTAGCTTTATAGAATTCCTATCTAACGCTGGGTTCTCACTGCGTGTGCTATCACACGCGCCGCCCCACTTCCCTGTTCGCTCTATTCTCGCCGCAGGCACATGCCACCCTGCATCGCCCTAAGCAGAGGTTTGCGTCCCACTCTGGGGCACCTTTGGGCTCGTTGCATTTTTTTTTTGGGCTGAGAGCCAACTGCGCTCGCCAATTGTCCGGTGTAGCTGTGAAGGCCACCTGCGGCTATTCGTAAAAAGCCCGTGTTAATATTAACGTGCCCGCACGTGCCTTGCGCAATGTGAAGGGCTTGGGACCTGCTCGTGTTGATTTGTAGGCGCCGCGACGCGCCGAGCCCTTCACTCTCCGCGCAGTGTTGCCACCTTAGTTATATTTTATAGGAATAGGGCTTTTTGAGGAGTTTAAAAGGGCTAGATGGAATTTTAAAATATTTACTATACTAAAAATGCTGAAATAATCATGTCATGTAGCCGTCATGACCGATGAAATAGCAAAAAAGCGCTGGTTGTCATGGCGAAAACTTACTTAGATACCGAATTCATCTATCCATGTTTTCAAAAACTAATACCCCTTTTATATATATGACCTGTTATAGTCGCAAAATAGAAAATACAGTTATCATTTCAATAAAACAATTGATACCGAACTGCGTTTTAATCATCCCTGTAATTTCAATTTAATTTTATTATACCTAGGCAATATGAAAGAAAATGATCAATCAATAAAAAATGGTTTATAATTTTTTATTAATATTTTTTACACCTAAGATTTGTATAATTAGAAATTTGGTCATTTTTTTTCAACTTTAATTTTGTTTTAAGTAATTCGCGACGACTTGCGAAAGCGACTTTCCAAAGTGACATTGGCAAAAGCTACCATTTGCGACTGGTAGACATTTTGTGAATAAGGGATTTAGGAGGAAACCTATGTCCTGCAGTGGCTGCGATCGGTTGAACAGACAGGAGAATATGGACCCGAAAGGAAGGCGTAGCCAAAACAAAATTTCTAACTTAGCAAAAAAAATAATTTTAAAAACTTGCTTTGGAAGAGGCCGAGTAGGTAGTTGTGTAGCCTCTTAGTGTATCATTCATCTAAGTTCCTCATTTTATTTTTATTTCTTTTCATAGTCAAGATAACGGCCTGGTGTAATACCACCACCCATGGGTACTTGGTACTCCTAAGAAGCAAACGAGTGCACTGCCGGCCAAAAAGGAGAGAAAAAGGAAATAAACGCAAGCAAAGGTTCCGGCTTCCGGTATCCCCTCACGCTCTGCGAAACGTATAGCTCGTATTTCTGTGGGGCTTGGTATCATTCCGTTTGAGCTGGCCTATTCATTAAGAAGCATGGTACTCCTACACTTTGAATATTATAATAAAAAAAACTTAAAAAACACTTTTAATATAATAATAAAAAAAACTTGATATTTTACATATTGGAAAATTATGACTTCAGGTTCTTAATAAAACAAATATTTCAATTTTGAAAACAATATCAAATTTAATACATAAATAATATTTATGTACGTCTACATACATGTTTTCGTCTAATTATTTACATTAAAACATATATTTTTTCCTAATTAAACTAGGTTTACAAATATTCATCGTTATAAAATAAAAAGCAACTGAAAAAACTCAACAAATTTGTATAAAATGTTACGCGTGTACGTAATAATGCAAAACATAGAAAAATATAACGTTTTATAAAAAATTTACATAGAAATATTTTTTGCTATAGGCGCGGACCCGATCCTTATAATTACACGATTTTTGACAAAGCAACAAATCATTAGCTTACCATAAAATATATTTTATATGTGTAATCGGCGAACAACATAAACATCGATGTAAGAGTACCTGGTTTACCATTCTTAATTTGCCAAAATCTAAATTCCATTTCATGCACAAACCAAAGCATAGAATGTCGTCATTTCTAACTACGCTAGTAATGATAGGTAAATTACATTTTCTAAAACATACGGCACCAATATCTAAACGAAATTAAATTTGTTTTTAACTGTCAATTCCTAATACATTTGCCTTTAAATAAATAAATTACGTATCACGAAATTACTTTAATTTCTTATTGTTATTGATGTGAAATTGTGCCTTTAGTCACGCTATTATTTTGAGTGTTTAAAAATGTAAATATTATTTTGGAAAATTATTTGGAACATAAAAAATGAAGTCATAGGCCAAAGTTTAATTATAGGCAAAATACTTTCATAACCTACAATTGATTTTCTACTTTACTAATTGACTAAATCCACATTAATAAAACCAATACTAAAAGCACAGTAAAATATCGATGTCACTCCCCTATGAGTAAACGCTATTACTAATAATTGGGAACTTAATTCGGTCCATACTTAATTGACCACACGTACTAACATAAACGCATATCCTCTTCTGGGATTATTCTATACATTTCAACAACCAGGAGATATATTAATTAACGTCCTTAACTAACATAACTCCGAGGAGTTCCAATATTCTACAACACTCATATACTCCTAACATAAACTAACAATTCACTTTTCGCTTTTATACATATACTCGAATAATTATTAGATTTTTACGTATGTATATTTGGCAAATTGTTTAACATTAATTCCCATCACCGAGGCAAAGGTAAAAAGTCCCTAAATACGACACAATCATGACTTTCAGCCAACATACGAAGTAAAACTATTAATTTAGCTATCTACATATTTAAAGAAATAATGATGATAAAGTGATCACCTCTTGTCTTATTAGCCGCAGCAATTTTCTCATAATCTCCTTATTAGCTCTAAACGTATCCAATAAAAAATGTGGACATTTTGCTTGGTTAATTTTGTTAATAAGAA
>PQWD01006128.1:19916-90935 GCA_019425675.1 Leucinodes orbonalis
CTGCCCGACGTAGCGTCGCCAAGTCTGAGGCTCTCCGCACCCGCCGCGCCCGCCTCCCAGGTGACGACCCGCTAGAGGCGGACATTAACGACAGCATCGATACTTTAAAACGCAAGTTAACTGTTATTGGACAGTGGAATTTTTGGCAAATATCACATATACGTATATATATGCGTTGGTGGCTCAATAGTGTGGACTGTCGCCCTCCTACCAGGAGGGCTGAGGTTCAAATCCAGCCAGTACCAATGTGTTTTCGAATTTTCGAAATTATATGTACGTTATCCGACGCTCTTACGGTGAAGGAAAACATCGTGAGGAAACCTTTATGCACGTTTGCGAAGAGATTCAAAGGTTGTTGTGAAGTCGTCCAATCCGCACTGGGCCCGCGTGGACGACTAAGGCTTAATCACCCTATTTTGGTAGGCTCGTGCCCCTCGGTGGGGACGTTTATTGAGCTGATGATGATCATATATACGGTGAAGCTGTGAAGGCCACCTGCGGCGAACAGCGATAAAGTCATTAAAACAAGTCAGTTTTCAACAACTTTTGTATTATTTTGACTTGGTTTACTTAGCCAAATTTAGCATTTCAAAAGTTTGCGATAGTTTTAATTATACAAAACTATTACCGTAGCTTTAATTATACCAAAGATGTTTAAGAAAAACCTAAATCGTTGGTAGTAGTAAGCCGACTGCGAGCGTTAACTTATCGACTAACATAACATCTCTAGAAAACCACGATAAATCTGTCGCATATTCAGCAATGTAGCGGACTTTCTCTGTGTGACTCATTGCTCAGAATAAAGTGAGCCGCTCTTAATATGTGATGTGGATAATTGGCATACTTTTCGGAAATAAACAAATGATTAGCAAGACCATGTTTTGAAAAATTGATTTTTTAGACAACTATATTTAAAGTCATTTGTAAGGAATCAGCTACTTATTAACATTATCATATAAATAATATCCACTGACATGGACAGAGCGCTTCAGCGCTATCTAGCCCCAAGTTAAGCATGAAGCTTGTAGTATGGTGACTAAACAACGCATTAATATAGGAACTTACTTATATCTTTTATTTGTAATATTATAAATTGAAACACCCATACTAATACAAATAGACAAGTTCATGCACACAAATGTTTGTACTGCCCGGGGATCGAACCCGGAACCAATTTGTGTAACAGCCGATGTCTCAACCATTACACCACATGGATCGTTAAGTCTTCTATAGTTTAATTCATTGCATATTTATTGTTATAAAACCATGTCATATTTTCCTAGAAATTAACTTTACGGTTTTACTTTATATCCCATTTTCCAATACATTTGTATAAGTGTGATCACTTATTTATTATAATATTTTTGTACATTACTACGAACATTTAATGGGAATTGCTACAAATAGTGTCAAGCATTCGTATCTATAAAGGAAGCATGCCCTAAATAATCCAGAACAAGATGAGTTCGAAAAGCCCCTGTATGAATAAATTTAAGCTAAGACCGCCCCGCCTCGCCGGAATCTCTCGATAACCGACAACGCCTATGCTTTATAACCCGTGACATCCGAAACTGAATTTATTGTCACACTGTCC
This sequence comes from Leucinodes orbonalis, assembly GCA_019425675.1. Lineage (NCBI taxonomy): Eukaryota > Metazoa > Arthropoda > Insecta > Lepidoptera > Crambidae > Leucinodes > Leucinodes orbonalis. Next base: position 21,511 of record PQWD01006128.1, read on the forward strand.
TGTGCCACGAAAAAATTGGAAAAGTTTTACCGTTTTTCGCTGCGAAACATGTTAATCCGGTTGTGGTATAGGTATGTAACATACCTAGTTTGGTGGATACAACGGATTAAAAAATCATTACTGATTTATCCCTACAAGAGACCCGGGCAAAACTTGCTCCTTTGGCCGTTGAGTTATTATGAAATTACAAACCAATCTCGTGATCAGTGTTCATGTCCCAGTTTCCTATGTTAGCTCGGTTAGGACGCATTGCTCATAGGCTTTCGTCTGTAAGCATAGCTGAATTGATAAATTCTAGACTTGATGAAACTGCACGATTGCCACCAAGTCCAACTGAATCCTCCTACGTGCAACTAGTCTCTTTCTGGAAGCTATACCGTCCAAATTGGAAGGTTTGGTCCAAGTATATATTATTCCTGCACAACCTTGAGAAAGATGCTATCGACGCATATCGGTTGTGGTATGACATGGTCATTAAACATTACTTTCATTTTGTCGAAGTTCATGTCAAGCCCAAATTGTCGAAAAGATAAATAAAAATAAATAAATATAATATCCACTGACTTTCACACGCGCCATCTAGCCCAAAGTTAAGCGTTAAGCCTGTATTATGGGTACTAAACAACGGATAAACATACATATATACATTTTTTTTGTAAATACAGACATATTATACATAGAAAACACCGACATTACAAACAGACATGTTCATGCACACAAATGTTTGTACTGCCCGGGATCGAACCCGGAACCCTTGGTGTTGCGGCCGACCTCTCAACCGCAACACCAAATGGGTCGTCGAAAAGATGCATTAAGGTTGTTCAGCATCTAAGCAAGCTCTTCCGGTGACTCTGCCACGATAACGATACCGTGAGCTAAAGAACTCACTCACGCTGGAATCCTCATATTTAAAATTTCAATAAAAATAATTTGTCAACGTAAAAAATAGTCTTGAAATAGTCACACAAGCAAAAAAAAATAGTCGCATTTTAGTTTCGGAGCTATTTCGATTCGATATTTGAAACGTAAGGAAATAACAATGTCTTATTTTCAAATTAAATTCAGCTCAAATTTATTTTTCCTTCATACTCATTTTTTGGCTCAAATTTGAAATCTAAATTATATATCGGGAACTCTAGCAGACTGTTCATCAAATTTGGCATATCGGTCCGACTATTTCATGACTATTTTTTGCAAACGTTAACAAATTCGATAAACTTTACCGGTTGTGTGCACCAGAAATGAGAAATAGAGCTTGACGGTCAAGCCATAATCCCCACCAGCCTATAGCTATAGCTCCGCAACTAAATGCGATTATTTTTGTACTTATCTGTTGTAATGGTTGAGACGTCGGCTATTACACCTAGGGTTCCGGGTTCAATCCCCAGTCAAATTGACATGTCTGTTTGTATTGGTCTGGGTATTTTATATGTATGTATGTATTTACAAAAAAGTATAAAATTATGTTTATCCGTTGTTTAGTATCCATATTAGTCAAATGTGTAGTTTGGAGCTAGATGGCTGTGTGAATGTCATTAAAATATTTTTTTATTTTTAGTCAAAATTCGTTTTCATTGAGATTTCAAGTGTGAGGGTTCCAGCTTGAAGCACACAAACTGATGGGCCTTATCCGCTGGAATTGAACAGTCATCTTCGTTGCTTTAGAAAGACACTCCAACACCTCGATATATCACCATACTGTATCTGCATCGATGTGGTTATTATTGCATCGCTCCAGAATAGGCCAAGTATGATGGAGTCAAAACATTTCTCGTAGTCCACATATACCATACACAGCGGCTGGTTATACTCTTTGGTGTTCTGTATATGCTGCCGAACAGTATGGATTTGGCCCACAGTGCTGTGCCTTTTCGAAACCCACTTGCTCTGCTGGGTTGTCCATCAGCCTTTAAGAGTTCTGTCGTAATATCGTCATCAACCGGGGCCCACCTATTTTGAAGTTGCTTTAGTGTCGCACTCATCTTGCTAATGTACATAACATCCGGGATTGTTCGACGAGTTCATTTAATTTTATTATTTCAACACAATTGGTTTAGTGAAATTATAAATTAAATCATTGAATATTTCATCAAATTGAATCATGTGATTTCGTAAATATAACTAAAAACGGTAGGCAATACAATGTAGTGTCGGAATGAAGAATATGGTGAAAAGCTGAATTAAACACTCATTACTTGCACGAATTTAAATTACATAACTTATCATCGGGATCGAATGACGTTTTCCTACGTACCTACCTACCTGTTTATGTTTATATTAACAATTAGCTTTAGTTTTTTTTGTTTATTATAACGCATAAACTTGTTTATTCTCTGAGGCATTTTTTCGAATACACGACGTTACGGTACTCTTTCAGGTAGTAAATAATTATCATACATGCATTTACAGGGGATTTCCAAATAATAAGCAACAGAAATGTTCCCTTTTATATGTTACCAAGTGTACAGGACGCCAAGACACTCAACTGATGGTAAGTGATACGCCTTACCATGACAGCGCCTTGATGGAGGCCAAGAACTGATAAACAGTTATGTTTCTCAATCTACGCCGCACTACGCCCGCCACCCCAGACAAGATGTTAGGTTTCTTATACCCGGTCATTTCAATAGCTACATGCTATTCTGGCCTCATCCACAGAAGTGTAGAATACTTCTATTATTCAGGCGATCCTATTCAGTAACACTGAAAAATCATTTCAGGTGATAACTATATCAAAGTGATTTGAGGCCAGATTTGATTCGTATCAGAATTACTTCAAGAATATCAAAAAGAGGTTACAAACACTAAACTGATGAGTAACCCTACAATCTTAACACATGCCATACCACATCTCTTACGCCTTCGCTTTAAGGACTTAATATGAGCTAGTATTAAATATTGCTGCATAAAAATGTTTCGATACATAGAGCAGAGCCAAGGGCGCGGGGCGGCAGCACTTGTTGCAGGAGGGCGGGGCGGCGACGCCCAACGCCCCGCTGACACGTGCTGAAAACTTCACTTTTCAAACTTTCTAACTCTGAATAATATAATACAGAAGAAATTACGAATTTGGCCGTTGGAGCATACGAGTTTTTGAGTGGAGACCGCGTCTTGGCAAGCGTACCTACGCGTAAGCGTAAGGACGCCATCCGGCTCAATGAACCAACGACTTGCGAAAGGTCGCTGGTGGAGGCTTGATGGGAAAAGCGGAAGAACGGGATATGGCGATGGGATGGAGCAAAATGGAGGACAGCTATATCCAGCAGAGGACTGCGATAGGTTGAAGAGAGAGAGAGAAGTAATTTTACAATATCATAATAGTGGGCACAACACATTGATCCGACTTCTGTAGCCAATTTTACAGTATTGTGAACTTATATTAGAAGGTTCCCATTGATTAACAACACAAGAAGTTTCAGACAGTGATATCGATTGTAGCTTAATCCAGAAAATAATTATTACGTAGCAATAAATACAAAATAATTTGCACATGGATATTCTATAAAATAATCTTGGAAACGATCTTTAACTCTGAGATAATAAAATTAGTTCTGATACGTGATCCCATTGGATTAGGGCTCTTTTCCTCTGGATTTTAATGTTTTTTTTTATTTTACCATTTCGCAAGAACATCATGAGTTTATTCCTATGACAAAGATGAACAACACTCTGGTGACTCTTCCAGTGACTCTACCGTTGCACGAAGAGGAACATAAATAATAAAAAAGCTTATTGAGGTAATAATCCTTACTTCAGTGTCTTGATTTCCGTGGACTATTATCATTTATAATAAAACGTTTTAGTGTCAAATAAATCAGCACGAGATGGCTGTTAAAATTCCCTTCCCTTGAGATTATCTCGACTATCTATGGTCTCCATCATCAGACCTACTGCAGAACTGTCTTATAATACATAAGGGTGCAAATTTCTTATAAACAAATTCACTAATCACCCTTCTCATTTTTGAAAGGTCACCTCAATTTATCTGGTCTGCCAAAATTATACCCTGACGACCTCATTACAGGATATCCACCTCCAATAAAAAGAATGATCAAAATCGTTCCATAAACGAATATGATATCCGCGAACATAATACAACATAAATACTTTGAATTGAGCAACCTCCTCCTTTTTTTGAAGTCTGTTAAAAAGTGCAGCATTTAATGTAACGAGAATCAAGTTTCAAATCTCTCATCGATCGTAAACTTCTAAATCCTGATCCCTCACTAAGCGGCCTAATTTACCCTCAGCCATAACCGTGAACGTTTGGGGGTCCGCAATAAAATCATAAAATCGTTAGCAGTCGAGAGCGCGCCCATGCTGACAGTTAACACGTAATCCAATTTAGGAGAGGCCGATCGGCGAAGAATGCTAAAACGTGCTCAACCAAATTACTACCAGTACACACCCCACGTTTTTCTTTGAGATAGGAAAAATTCCAATTTTAGAGTTCCGTAGGCGTCAATAAAGATGAAAAGTAATAACGACCATGGGCTTAAAGGAAAACTTTTGTATAATATGACATAATATACAAACATGTTGAACGGTGCTATCTTATTTGTATTAAAATTCACTAAATCTTTTAAAGTAAAAATACTCCGATCTTTTTGATAAGCAAATGTTAAATACGATAAAATATATATAAGTTGTGTTCTTTGCATTGAAAGGGTAATTTTAAATTAAGATTATCATTTTTGGGGGTACCATCACCAGATGCTGAAATAAAATTGAAGATTTGTCAAGATAAAATACATAATCACGTGCCTTTCAAGTACCCATAGTTCAGGATAAGGAAAAATATTTGTTTCAATAAATAGCAAATACTTTCAGATTATAAAAAAGAAATGATTGATAACTGAAAAAAAGTGCCTAAAAAATTATTAATTACCTAAGTAAAATTTGATTTCTTTACGTAGTGTTGTAGCGTTCGCTTCCAATCGTGACGTTAAACCGAGGTCGAGTTAAATAAGGCAGGAGGACGTGATAAAATACTCACCGCAAAATGTCACGCCAGGGCCAAGAAAAGTTGACAGCCCTAACTATGTTGGCCTTTTAAATAACTGATCAAAGTCAATATGTCAAATAATAATTTATTGGCGCCTGCTTATTGGATATGCCCCGACTTTTATTTGAGCGAATTGCATTTGGAATTTTCCATACCGAACTTTAAAGAATAAAGATTCCCCTACCTTCTTACATAGACGCAATTTATTATCAAATATCCTAGGGATATTAAATAATAACGTATCTGCAACACAAGAAAGAAAGTTTGGGGCTAGATGGCGCTATGTGAATGTCAGTGGATATTCATTTATTCATCAAATACCGACGCTACGAGAATTAAAAAAAACGACGAAATACTTTGACAAATGGTAGGTAGTGCTTGCGCTTCACTTGGCTCGTCTTGGCGGGGGCAGATATGGTTAGGTTACAGATTAGTAGCAGGATCAGGGTTCAAATTACTCGGAACATAGATAACCATATTTTTTCAGCCCAACAAATTTTACCACCACCATTGAGAATAACTAGAACTAAATATAACATATCGTGGCTTATTATAAAAATGCTTTATATCCATATGTTTACAATAAACTAATAATTTATTATTTTGCATTCAGATAATAAATATCCCTATTGTTTAAAATGGTGTTTTTATCGTTTACGTGGCAAATATTTGAATCAGTACACATCTATACAGCTATAAGCGAGGAAATAAAAAAGAGCAAAGGAGTTTTTTTTTTAGAGAGAAGCGAGGGGGCGAATATAATGAATAAATTCCGCGTGAGGAGGGGTCCTAACGCAATTGAAAACTTTTAACAAGTGCCGAGAAATCGTGTGTAAAGGTGGGTCGCGCCTAATTATGAGGCTTGCTGCCTGGAATACAGGATGAGTTGAGAAATTTAAACGAAGCTACCTCCTCGCGCCGGGACCCTTTATGAAAATCAGTTTGTTAAAAAATCTTTGAGTGTTGACCAATGAAATAATGGGAGGAAGACAAGGGGATTTATCCAACAGAATAATGTAATAAAAATGTACAACAAATGAAATGCCTTAAATCGGACTTTACGGCAAATGTTTCTTAAGCTTGTCGTCTATGAAATGTGTTGTTAGTGAGTAGTCCTATTGTTTTCGCTTTACGCTGTTTTTTTTTTCGTGGTTTTAATTTAATTATACGCGTTTTTTTATTTTTTCAAAAATTTCAGATATCATGGTCGATAGTTTGGTATAAGTGTCGAATGGTTGCCTTGTGATGTGAACATCATCAATTAACTTTTGTTTCCACGGCAACGCTAGTATTCTGTACCCTGTAATTTATCAAGGATAGTTGCTTTGGTAGTGTAGGTGTTAAGAGCAGTGGTTACCATTAGTAAACATTGAAAATATTTAATTCCTTATTGAATTATTTTAACACTTATTACTTATGAGATTTTATTTTATTTTAATTTTAATTATTTATTTTTTTATTTGGGAACAGCAAACAGTCACATCATCTATTATATATAAAACAATGTTAAAAAAAAATTAAGTTTAACAATAATGTGGCCCACAGCGCGCTCCTCATATTAAATCTTAAGTATATGTTTCGGCCGCGAGAGATTTATTTTATGAATGATGTGTTTAGGATTTTTACACAAACATGTTTAATGTTGATTATCCTTCAAAAATAAGTATAATACCAGAGCAATGTTTTTGGTACATTTGTAAACAATGCAAACAATGTCGCTATTCATGCGTTTTTTCATAATATAAAAGATTATTTTGAAAGCTCCTGATCGCCTTAAGGTTTTGTGTAAGAGTTAATCTAACATATATGATCCTTGTATTTTATCAATTTTATTTCTGCAATGCGTAAATATAAAAGTCTTTGAGAAATCCGCCCTACATACGAGTACGACGCTGAGACATTGTCTGCGGGATTGGTTCACAAGTTCAAAGTCACTCAAGGGCAATGGAGCGAGCTGTGCTTGAGGTCTCTCTTAGGGATAAATAAAATGGCATTATCCGTAGGAGAACTGAAGTTACTAACATAGATGCCAATTCAGTAAGATCAAGAGGCAGTCGTGTATTTGTAGAACTGAACGGTAGAGCAGATGAGTTCTCGAGCAGAAACAGTCGTGGCAAGCGTAGCGTAATACGCCCTCCGAAAAGACGACGGAAAAATGGTAAAGGCTTGATGAATAAGCGGAGGACGGGATATTTTCGCTAGATGGAGCTGTGTGAATTTTAGTGATATTTATTACTCATTGCCTAAGAGTAAAGTGGAATTCACAATTGATATACTTTCTTTGCTAATATTGAATACAGTGTAAGCTAGCATTATTTTGGAGTAAAGGTAACTTTGTTATAGGAACAAATTACCTTAAGCAATTCAGTCCTGTTAGAAAATTTTCTAATGCTGCTTAAGACTAACTTCAAACATTATTAATGTCATCAAAATTATCCATATTTCTAATTTAAATAATAATATTTAGTATTTTTACTTTAAACAATAGAATTGTATTTTATAAATTATATAAATAAAATATTGGACCCATTATGGGAACCTGTGGCACTCATACATATAAGTACCGAGTCGGCTGAAAAATTTACGACATATAAGCATTATTTTTATTTCACTAGTCAGATAGGATGAAATAAGTTTAAGTGATGTATTTTAAACACCGTATTGTCGTAATTTTATTTTACAGTCGTTTGACTGTAAAATAAAACAGACAGACTTGGCGGCAGGAAACTTTGTTTATTGATATAAATATATTAAAGATTGTTGGACAGACATTTATGGTTTCTACAAAACAAGTTGGTAATGAAGAAGTGTGTCCATCTGATGGTTAGTAGCTATTATTACCGTACACCAATAATCCGGGACCACAATGTTATTTTAATTATGACATGTCAAGTCACGAGTGTTCGTTATTTCTCTGCCTACGATTAAAACTGCTTAATGAACTTTTTAACGGTTAAGTTTAGGTAAAAATCAACGAGATATTCATGCGACTCACCGTCTGCCAAAGACGTATTCATTCTTTGTAACCCTTAAAAACAAGTCATTACCCGAGGCGAGTTTATCTAGCGTTGTACTCTTGCGATTTTTTTGTGGTGTTCCATATTCTGGAACGATCGCTCGACTCGTCGGACGAGAACCGTTTATGCTAAAATGATATGATTAATTCCGAGACCGGTCCCCTCATTAGTGAACAAATAGGATCACTCATTGGTGAAATTGAATCAGGAGATCCGGCGAACCGAACTTGATCGCAGTCTAATTATAAATATTATTTATAATAGATGGAACCAATTTTATAAAATTATTGCATTCATAATGGAATAAAAGGGTATTCTTTTCTGTATTAGAATTAGAATGATTTATATGACATCATTGATATCGGTATCTAATCTTAATATGATTATATTTTATTATACTACGTATTCGATTGCAAATGATTAACGTGCAGTTATATGTAATCTTAATAAAAAGTAATAGGCAACAGTTTTTGCTGAAAAAAACTAACGGAGTGTCGTTTGGAAAAATTATGATTGTATGGGATGTAACCTAAGTTGCCCTATATATGTCGCCGTAAAAAAAGAACATCACGTCTCATAATCCACGTACACAGCAACATAAACACGAGTGACGTACTTTTCTTTGGTAATACTTATTGTCATAAAATAGAATGATGTAGGGATTTGCTGCTTCGCATTTTTGGAGGTCGCAAAGAAAGTGCCATAAGAAAAAAAACTTCCTATTTCTATTCTGAGAATCATTTAATAAGTACGATTTTTTGATAGCGTTTTTTAAACTTCATGGAATGTAATACTGAAAAGCGTTGTTTCTTTTTTATGAGAAAATATCAGATGATTGAATTGAAACTGCATGATTGCCTTGAACTCAAGCTCTTATCATCGGCGAACGAGGTCAGATTGTTCATAGGTACGATAGATGCGGCAAGTTATCGGACACTGCGAAAGTTTCCGCAGATTATAGCTGATATACCGATTTATTGCTGAGAATTATTGTTAAGCGTTCCCTAATATTTCACCGTCCGGCAAGGCTTTTGTTCATATTTTCAAGTTTTCCAAACTGCTTCTTTAAGTTTTCTTCCTAACTCGAAACTCGCGTCTTTTGATATTGAATTTTCCTTTTCAGTTTATTAGATTTCGGACAGTTCTGCGTTTGGCTCGTTTGAATTATGCTCTCCTAAAATGAATTACTATGTGGCGTGAAGTCTATCTGAATTCTGAATAAATGTTACACTGATACATCAAGTGATTTATATAGTTTATATAATACCAACCTCTTATTTCAATCGTAGTTTGCTATAGTGTATACTCGCCCCCTTCCCCTAGGTCCAAAAAATATTCCGATTTCAATACCCTATCTATATCACAAGCTTCCACCTAGCTTAGCACTAAAGCTCTACACTAACACAATTGACACTTTAACAACGATCGGTAACGGTCCACTTAATTAAACACTAATAACATCTAACATTAGTTAACATGATACAGTAAAATCTCGACTATCATCATCATCGAATTAACAAAAAAAACTTAAACATTAAAAATGTTCGCGTCACTATTTACAATAGGAAAGGTGGCCACATTTGTATGACATAAAAAGAACAACCTAAGTAAGTAACTAGTGAGAGAGTTTGCGCTCAATGGACCCAGGAGGGGGCGGCGGAGTATGTGGTGCGGGGGGCGCCGCCGCCCGACAGCGTGGTGGGCACGGGTGGCGCCGGAGCCGCGAACTGGCTCTCCGCCTCCGCCGCCATCGCGCTGTGCTGCTGCGGGAAATTGAAGTCCAGGCTGCCGTCCATGCTCAGCTCATGCTTGATCACCTGTGGTACGACGCCAAACGCACAGATAAATGTATTGTTTTGTATAACCCAAGTAACTGAGACGGATTTAATTAACGGCTCTTTTGAGTCTTTTATAATACGACATCTGATGCTATTTAATATTCTTGTAAATAATAAACTTGTGGTGAATAACGTTTTTGTTATTGGATAGAGATGAATATCATGTTTGTAAAACACCTTATTATTTAAGAACGAACTTGGTTAGCATACGATAGATATATGCTGTCCCGGATCTTTATTACAACTTTAATAGGGAACAATGTCTGTCTCAATAGGTACATGATTTTTGAGAAACTTTAACCGTTTGTGCAGCGGATTACGCACTAAGAGGATGCTCTCAAAAGGAAAAAAAAAACTAAAATCGATACTTATTAGTAATAATATTTTAAAACCAAATAAAATAAAGCAGTTCCTAACAAAGCTATAGCCCTTCTCATGAAATGACTTAATTTGAAAAACATTATTTAATAAAAAAGAGATTAAAAATGTTTATTTACTAAATTTATAAATTACAGAGGAAATAAAGAGTTTCGTTCACAAATAATGACATTCCGACCACTCACTTCATCAACGTTGCAGTCGAAGCCGTGCTCTAATGTTTCTATATTAAGGTCTTCGGCCAGTCCCGTATTGAGGGCTCCCATTATTTGTCCCATCACTGTTGTGGGGCCCATCGGTCCCGTCTGTACCATTAGCCCACCATTCATCAGGGTTGCATCGGACGTCGTCACCATCTGCGTCTGAGGGTTTTCTGTGTGTGCAAAATTCTATGGTTAAATATGCGTAATATTTAGTCAATAACAAACAAGTGGTGTTATAGTTAGCTTAAGCGATAAATAAATTAGAACTAGAAGAAGAAGAAAATCAAAATACTTGTACTTATTAATTGTACCTACTTCAAAATTCCCTATAATCCTGAATTTCTATAAATATCTCAACTTCAAGCGATCATTATTTTTGTATATTATGATCGTAATCAAAAAATTGTGTGTTTTTATTAATTTTTTTATTACTGCAAATATATAAATAAATTGTGACTTTAGAAAATATGATATTGCTGATATCTCTTTGAAGTAATACCTGTCTGCATTATGTCAGCGGGATCAGCCGGTGGCGGCGGGCGCACGAAGTGGTCGAGCGCGTGTTGGTGCGGGTGCGTCGGGTGCGCCGCGTGCGCTGGGTGCGCGTACAGCGGATGCCTTGGACACGCTCCATACGCATACCGGTAGCTGCCGCCAGAAGACGATGACGTCGTTGGGACGTACCTGATCATGTCAACAATATAATTGGAAGGCTCCACAATACAATTATGTGTTACCGTCCCAAACGCATACCTATGTGTACAATCTAAGAAAAAACGGTACTTAATATTTGAACCTAATTTTTTGATTGTACTAACGATCTTTTCTAATATTTGGATTATTATTCTATATCTATACTCATAAATAAAGAGGAAAGATTTTATCGTTTGTATGTTTGCAAAACCAGAACAAAATCAGTAGTAAACAACATTAACCATACTGTTATATTCATATCTTCTGTACACCTAAAATATTCTATGCAGTTGTCATTTCTAAGAAAGCAAAGCATACTAAATTGGGCACTATAACTGTAGCTGCAACTATTTCGTAACATTTAATTAACTATCGAAGCATAAAGCATCGTCACATAATTTGTAAAAAATAATAAAAAAGAGCATCGGCTTTAACCTAAACTTACGTGTTAAGGAATGGATCAGCACTTTGTAGTTTCATGGAGTCAGCCAGTGAGCCTGCCAGCTGTTCGTCTTGGACGTAGTCGACTTGAGAGAAATCGCTACTCGGTGCGTAGTCGCCCGGGGAAGTGTACTCCGATGCCCAGTCCGGTTCCGTGGCGATCAACGAAGGAATCGGGGACAGCCGTCCGCACGACGACGCGTTCGACGGTGCCCTCTGACGGAAGTCCGGCGACAACTGGAAACTGTTGCTACGCGCAAGCGAACAAGCGTCAAAACATAAAAAAATTAACGTCAACGGAAACTATGTGACCTACATAACATGAACGACACTCATTTTGATCACATAAGGCAAATAATTTAAATCTAACAGCACAGATAAAACTTAAAGCTAGTTTATCTACTAGATATTTTCTAGGTAGCACATTCGATCTTGGAATACATGCAAATGAAATGTCTATTCAGTCGCCTGCTAACATATAAGTTTGCTAAATGAAGCGATAGATACGCTGACCATTGAACGCTATAAAGGGTTCAATGGTCAGTATAAAAATATTTTTATTACTGCAAACAAAGATAAAATACTCTAAAAGAAATGTGCTATCGGCTCATTCCTAGAGCACACGAGGACAACTGTCCAAAACAAAAGTTATGCTCGTAATCCTGATAGATATTCGGCAATAAAAATGTTAAATATCGGCAAAATGACGAGATTCAGCGTCCACATAACTCATCATCTAATGGTTGTGAATGATTTAAAACCTTTTATCATAAAGTACAGTGTAGCCGTAACTCAATTTTATTAGTCCAGTAGAGCCAGCTATAAGCGGATACTTTGATAGTTGCTATGTCATTAAATCCTTACTTTGTTTCTGAATGTAGTAAAATTTTTATGCAGTCCAATCCTAAGTATTTTATATTTGCTAGAGTATTTTGGCAGAGCTAGTATATTTCCCGTACAGGCAAGTTATTATGCCTTTAAAGTCAAATTAGTATCGCTTTCAAATACATCCGATGGAGTTGACATTTTTTGGCGCACTGCCCACTGTTCTTTTAGATTCGGTTGCATCTGTAGTTTTACTTTGACCCTGAATTTATATTAGAAGAAATCTAGTTTTCTAAGAATCTATGATAAGCTTATGATAGTAAATACGTAATTTGTATAGATACCTGTGCAAAGGTGATTCCGGGAACATGTCTAGACTTTCTGACACCGAACTACTTGGGCTTGGAGTTGTGTCAGCAGTTACTCCATTTCTCAAAGCCTCAGCCTGTAAGAAAATAATAGAATAAAGCAAGTTAAAAAATATTGAAAAGTAGCTAGATCCGCTTAGTAGCCTGCATGGAAATAACAGTACCTAGCCTTCAGAGACTATACACCCTACGAGTAGACCTGTGCCCCCGGTGGGGACGTATCAGGTAATGTAATGAGTATGATGATAACTTTAAATGAAGTCTTCAATTAAGTTTCCAAGTATTTTAAGTATTGATCTAACAAAATGTACTTTTATGTTTACCTTTTTCTTAACCCTGCCTCTTCTTTTCTCGAATTTTGAAGTTTCCATGGAGGCTGCGCGCCGTCTCACTGACTTGCCAGGTTTCGCGTCTGGATTGATCATCCACCATGATGATTTCCAGTTCCTTCATTCTGAACTCGCATAAATCGGTTGTGCAGTGACAGATTATGTCTGATTGAGTTCTGAAACAAAAAAAAATGTTAAGACACGATTCTACGGCTATTAAATATGCTCGTCAAATGTAATATATTGTAAATAATTCATGTTAGTCCGTGAGTGACCACAAAAAATATTTTAATTTTGTTCACCATGCAAAGTTAGTGCAATAACGTGTCCTATCTCACACCGGCAATAAAATCTCACAACTTTTTCTCGTCGAAGGAATAAAAGCAACCGCAGCAACGAATGAAGTTTAGCAATAAAAGAGCCCATAAATAATTTCTGCGTGCCCACTGAGAGCGATCACCACTGATGTGAAGCTTTTTTATATTTCCGAACGTATTAATTTGTAACCTTGGTATTTCATGTAAGTAAAAATATTTTTCTAGTACCATAAAACAATCCGATTTTATTAAAAAAAATTGCGTACTCTGCAATATCTTGTTAATTTCGTTTATGTTTATCAATACAAATGACCGTATTCATAAATCGGGTAGACAAATCCGCGTTTTATCAACCGTGAAAACACGCAACAAATGGCCTGTCGGCACTTTGATGGATTTGTCGCCAGCAGCCCTTACCGCGAGTGTTGTGCAATAATAAATTCAAACGTGAAATGAGATAATAATATACCTATTTACTCTATTTTAATAGTACTTTTTGTCATTATAATACAATATTGTCCTCATTATATTTTTTTTAGCTTTAATTGTTATTACACTTACAGCAGAACTTAATTTATTTAGCGGTTTGCCGTAGTATTCATGGGATGAAGTGGTGGAAAGGTAAAGTGTATTGAGATATCGTTGCTTCTCATTGTCTGCTGAATGTTTTATCCCTGTAATAATATTTGTTCCCTGCAGTAAAATAGAAATCTACTAATAAATGCCAAACACATAATTGAAAGAAAGGCTATAGAATAAAGAGCTCATGGAAATAAATCAAATAAAATCAGGTCAGTCAGATTGTGCTGAGTAGCGCCAGATGTTTAATCGAATTTTATGCTTACGTGACGCCATGTTGAATTCTTGTAAGTTATCTATTTTTTCATAAATATGTATCTTACATATATATTTGTTATAAAAAAAAACTATTTATTATGTATTTGAGCTTTCACGTCTGTATTTTTTGTTGCTACAGTCAAAAGGGAACGGGATTAAGAATTGTATAAAAACTGAGCAACCAGCAGGATAAAAACTGAGCAACTTTAAATAATTATATTAAGTACAGTCACACTTGCACCATTTAGTAAAATTCGGAATGACCTAGTATTTTAAAAGTGTGAGAGTGGGTTTTTTTATTCCATTAAATAAGTCGCCTAATATCTACTAAAAGACTAAGGTCATAATTCATTTATTAAGCTACTTAAAAAGCAGGTGGTTATAAGGCAGATAATGGTTGAGACGTCGGCTATTACATCAAAGGTCTGGGTTCGATCCCCGGGCAGTTTAAACTTTGTGTGCATGAACACGCCTGTTTGTATTGGTCTGGGTGTTTTCTATGTATAATATGTATGCATTTACAAAAAAAGTATATGAGTATGTTTATCCATTGTTCAGTATACATATTACACTCTAATGTTTGGTTTGGGGCTAGATGGCGCTGAGTGAATGTCAATATCAGATGTGTGCCAGTAAAATTTAATAAGATATTACGTGTATTGATAATTAATATCGGATACTACGAGTAGGTATTATGTTTGAGTCAAATGATTCAAACTTAATTCCTACTCGTAGTATCCGATCATTGTATCTTTGAGACAATATGATACCACCCAATATAGGCTAGATAATATTTGGTGCGAATGCGTAATATATTTTTTTCGTGAATATCAATGATATGTGAAATTATTGTCAATGGCCCAAAAAGCACTCAATGGCGTGCGCAAATCTACAGCACCCGTCCTACGTACTTAGAATTTTGTCTACGGCAGGATTCGCGGCGCCACTGCCGCCCTTATGGGGTGACTTAACCGTCTACCGACGCGCTCCCCTTTAATGCTCCACCGAGTTAAATTTCATCGAATTTCCACCGTTGTTATAAATGTTACGTATTCGTACTAAATCGTTAGGTTCATGAATGTCAATTATCTGAATGGTATTTATTGTAAAATTTGAGCTCGCTAATGCTTATTAATAAAACACCCTAATCTGAAATAAAAAACAGTAGGCTACGATTACATTATATGCAAATGTTACGGATTTTTACGGAATAATATAAAACTTTGGTTCATAAAACCGATACTCCTTCGGATCTTTAGAGTGTTCACTTGTATTCAGTTGCAGAACCTACTGAATTCTGAAAGTCCTATTTCCATCCATCCTTCCTTAGATTCTTGTTCTCGCGTCCTATAGTGTCTACTACAGAGTAACTGGCCTATGTCCACACACAGTGGTCTACGGTACTGGGACAGTTGCTCTCTAAGCGGAAAAATGACATCCATATTCATACTTATATTAGGAATGTTAATTTACCGGTTATAATAAGAGACCTAACACCTGTTGTCTCTAGTGTTGGGCGTGTGGGATTGACAGAGAATAATAACTGTCTATCAGTTGTTGGCCTCCTTCAATACCGTTCTGTCATGGTCAGGCGTATCACTTACCATCAGATGAGCGTCCTGACCGTCCTGTACACTAATAACATAAAACAAATAAAAGAATATGAAAATGTGTCTGTTTGTCCGACTTTCACGGATCGTCGTTATTATTTTCTGGTGGAGATAGTTGAAGGGATGGAGAGTGACATAGGCTATACTTTTTTATAGGAATGAAGGGGAAGGCTATTTTTTAAGGGGAAGATTAAAGATTAGTTTGTATGGATTATACGGCAATTTTCAAGGTAAAAAAACTAAAAATTGATTTGGATTATTTATTACTATCTAAAAAACATGCATAATTTTTTCTTGAAAATTCGGCTCCAACCCCTAAAAAGTGGGTTTTGGAATTTTATATGGGACTTTTCGAAGTTTTTGAAGGTAGGAAGCTAAAAAGCGATGGAAATAAATTTCATACATATCTTGCATTAGCATATTAAAACTAATGGGTAATCTGCTACGAGTTATTATCTGTGTTCTAAACCAAGAAAAAGGGACTAAGTCACCCCGACTTTCATGCGAGCGAAGCCACGGGCAAAAGCTAGTAAAAATAAAATCCTGCGAGCCTGCGACAAATTAAATGGAAAATATAGATTTTCTGATATTCTGTTCCGAGAAAATCTTTGCTCATAATAAAATATCAGCAAGTCAATGCGAGTTGCACTCGCCGATGAAGCAAGTAATATATAATATTATTTTTGTAATTAGTAAGTTTACATTGTAGGACCATCCTAATATTGTAGGTGATTCCGCTTGCAATGTACTACCAATAGATTTTCTTTTGTGTCTGGTGTGAGGTTGTGACAAGGCGATGAGTAAATAAAAGAATACTTTGTTGAAAGACGATGCATTGATAATGTATCAAATTGCTTAATACAACGCTTATATATAACTTACAACTATCTATGTGTGGAGAGGCGCAGGTCATACACGACACTTGAATACCGGCGGTTAAAGTTTTATGGTGACGGGTACCAGGTAGGTCAGATCGTCATAACTGAGATGACCTACCTACGACAAACAGTCTATACAAAAGCAGTCAGATTGATAATTGAAATTCAAATAAAATATTACCTATTTGAGCCGTAAGAAACATATTGTACCTAATCGTATATCCAATACGCAGACAACGGGCGCAAAGCCCCGTTGAATTATTTACATCAGCATCATTGTGTTAACACATTACAATGTATAATATTATTGAATAGGTACATTTTGTAATACTCTATGGAACGATACAGTTATCATTGGCGTCAACTATTCATATAATAAAATAAATTGACCAATAGCAGTTTTTAAATATGTGTAATAAATATAATAATTGCATCTTTCTTATTCATTCTAAAATAATTGTTTCGCAGTTAGGGTTACCGTATCACAGGATTTTTCGACTTATCTCAGGATTGCGGCGGGATTTTGCGCTATTTGTGATTTCTCAGAGTTTTCAATGAACACATGTTACTTTTAAATTGATTATTGAAGAAGGGAGATATAAAAATCCTTTAATTTACCTGTCCCCAAAATGGTCACTATTAAGATTAATATAAACAACTTAATATGAACTCAAAATTTTGTATTTTTATAACAATTACTAGACAACGTAAAAATTATGACTAGATTATGTAAAAAAATATGTGAATGGGTCTCACTAAGACATTTTTTCCACGTCTAGGTTAGTCCTCGCTTCGCCACTCACCAAAACGGCGATCTGCTATGAACTATCGACGCTGTTTTTGGAAAATCTATACATTGGGTATTACTTTTAAGTAAAAGATGTAACTTTAACATCCGTTCAACACTACAGTGCAGTGAAAGTCATATCAATACATATTGTTCAATATACGAACCCATCAATTACTGGTCCAGCCATTAAAGCTTCTTCTGATAGTAGCAATTGTCATAAACGGATGTTGTTATAAGTACTCTGATCTGGTATTTAGCATGTGCCGGAGACCAATATGATTCCACCAGTATTTTTTTTATCGTATGTATATACATGAAAACTTGTAAAAAATGTTTAGGTTGCATTAGCTCTTCTATTGCTCTTCTTTTTTTTTTTTTTTTAATTTTTTATTTTAATCATTATTAGTTATTTAATTTATTATTATTATTTTAATCAACTGTGTTTACTAACATATTTTATAAGGAAATTTTACTAACACATTTGTACTTGTATCTATTGGATCTATGTTGTCTGAATAAAGAATATTATATTATTATTATTTATTGTATGAAGGATTGATTTGTCAATAAACCCCGATTATTATTATGGTTAACACGTATAAAGGTATAAAGGTACGAAATTGGATCCTGAATGATCCTGAATCCAAAATGTGTACGTGTGATTGGAAATTTGGAATACATAGATTGATCTCGCTTCAAAAATCTTAAACGCTGATATTAATATGGATATACTTCCGGGTTTTGAAACAATTAAGACTAAGAAAAACCATCGGATTGTGCTAATCAGTCAGTTTTTCTTAATTTTACATAGGTATATATAGAAAATAAAGTACCTACCACTTAAAAGTGCTTTGCTGTCGTTACCTTTAATTCACATACAAAGGACACTAAATCTCGAACTAAATATTATTTAATGCTATCCCGAAGTTCATCCCATATTGTGACAGTATAACGCAAGTAAAATGAACCACTCTACCCTGAACTTATAATTAAAATCCCATAGACAATCCCATATTTTGAAGTGCTAAAACAACACATCCTGTAACTTACCCTGTATTTTTAGAAAACGCGTCTCATTCAAATGAATGCGCATACGAACGGTCCGTGCTGTATCACTTGAATGAAATTATGGTATTTACCTAACATGACTTAGGGATTGCCTATGTATACCTTGTTAAGCAATTGTGTTAGTGACCTCGTGTTTTTTGTATTTCGACACTTGTGGCATCTTATTATATATTACAAATACATAATTTTCACCCACTATTTTATGTATATTAAAAGGACTGATGTAACACTTTTTCAGCTTAAACTATTTTCACTTGTCCATCATGCAAAACGTCTAATGAGGCTGGCTATCAGTCGATACATACGAGAATAAAGAACAAGATCCTTAACAAACATTTAGTCATGAACTTGTACAAACAGACAATTTCTTAGTTTCTACGCAAAGAGAAATAAGTCAATTTTCTTTGCGTTTACTTTAATAAATCAGATAAATCTATAGGAACGAATTATGTACAAAATATAAAATGCAAAAGTTCTGAATTGTCCTAGAAGGTTCGATTTAGTCTAAAAATCACCGCTCATTTTAACGGATTTCAGAACACGAATCTAATTACAATAAAAAACGGATGTCATCGTTGGGTCTTTAAATGGGAAATCAAATAATAAATAATTCAAATTAAGGAATCGCGATTACACAATAAGAAGGAGAGGGAGTCAAAGTGCCGCAGGACGTGACGGCCCCAAAACTCGGAAGAAAATCCAGTGACGTGTCAACCGCCAGTGACAAATTAAATTATTCAACTTATCGAAACGTTAGCTAGATGAATTTTCCACGAGCCCATAACTAAGTAGGAATAAATTCACTTAGAACTGCCGAAGCAAAGTTTAACTTAATAAACATTGAAATTTTCGTAATTCCATTTAACTGTGGCTGGAATCTTCAGTGGGTCGGATTTGAATATGTCATTATTATTAGGTAGTCACAGTTTTCAGTTTCGCCCACCTCGTGGCCAATTCAATAACAAAGTGACGAGATTACATTTCTCGAAATACAGACAGAATTTACCCAATGTTCGGCAAAATATGTTATGAAATAACCATAGAAACAATAAGAGACGTCTTAGTGTATTTTATCAACTAGCAGGGATTATTAGGATTATTTCAGTACAGATATCCCGGTCCTTAGGTTTACTCATCCAGCCTCCACCAGCGACCTTTAGCAAGTCGTCAGCCCATCGAGCCGTAGGGCGTCCTACGCAACGCTTGACAACCTCCACTCCAGAACTCGTCCGCTCCAATGGCCATCGGTTCTGCGAAATACGTGACCGTCCCACTGAAGCATCAGCAGAAGTAGCACCTTCAACTTGCTGATTCGACGAGTTATGTCGTTAACTTTAGTTCTTTTTCGGGTAGTATAATTTCTGATTTTATCCTTAAAAGAGGTCCCGATACATAAACGAGAAAGGGTTAGGGACGTTACGTTCTAAGAATTTTGTTCACTTTAAAAATATATTTAAAGTTACCAACGACTCGCTGTTAGAGGCTGGATGAGAAAAGCGGAGGACCGGGATATCTGGCGCAAAATGGGGGAGTCCTGTGTCCAGTAGTGGACTGCGATAGGTTGAAGAGAGCGAGAAAAATATATTGGATAAATAAATGGTAGTGCCCTTGAAATTTTTACTTATTAAAAACTTGAATGTTAGAAAATTCAAATGAATTATAAAATACACTTGAATTGAAAGTTATAATTATTATAATAACAATAGGTGAAAGTGAAGATAATTCAGACTGCCTGGTTTTAGAAACTAGTTACGTTTTTGTATCAATATAAGATTACCTAATAATCAAATAAGTTATTATTAGTTAGGTATGTAAATTTATTTTTAAAGTTTAAAGTTTGGTAACTCTACGAAGTGAGTGTGTAATTATGTTTATAACAATAAGCGATTTTCTGAGGTAACTTCTAAGGAAGTTGTGTATATAATAGACGGTAATTTGACAAACAGCGCCAACAATAACCTTTTGAAAACTACCTTAAAGGCACAACTTCTGTAATACGTTTTGGGTTTCAGCAACTGCTATATAAACATCGTTATAATATTCGATTTAGAATTGAAACAAATTAACTAAGCCGCATTGGCATTCGTAAGTCTTTCAATAACATGAGAAAAAGTCTTTAAAACATTGTTTTTTTTTCCTTTATTTCAGACATTATGTACATTGATTGATTTTTTCTGTCTGTTGGTTCCAGGTAATTTCTAAAACGGCTGGACGGATTTGGACGGGACTTTTTTGGTAGGTAGCTAATGTAATAAGGAAAAATATAGCCTACTTTTATTTAAGAAAAATAAAACAATGTTTAAGCTTGAGTTATGTTTTACTATGCGCTTTTAGGTAATGTTTTACTGCAGGAGAATATAAACTTCTAACACGGGTAATACCACAGACATCCGAATATACAATTAGACTGGACAAGCCGCCAAGTTTATACGCAGTACCAGTGTCGCAATTTCTTTTCGGATCTTACCTGTGAAAAGTTATTATATTTCTTGGTAAATTTACTGATTCATTGCGATGATGGCATGTGACAATTGCACAGGATGACATTTTGGAAAAAAAACGGTAATTTCTTCTAATATTCGTGCGTTTTGACTCGTCTCACAGAGCGTAAACTGGCAGCCAGTGTATGCTCGTTGAGCTTACATTTGTCGCACTTTAAACGCGGCTTGCCCCATCTCCTGTATTGGGAAATCTGTGGGTAATACCGTGGGGAACAGCTAGTTATGAATAAAACGGTGGTCGCTGACATACACATCCCATAATAAAATTGTTGTCCGGCCTATTCTTTGTTTGAACAGAAAGTTTGTCCGCTAATTCGTCCGATCTGGTTGCTCTGCCGTTTCAGGATTCAAAAACTTATATCTCATATCTAATATGTGTTACCAGCCCTTTATAATGAAATACGCCCATTTTATCGATGCTAGGAGTTATTGTTTACAAATGATTACGAACGTAATTTTAATTATATATAAAATTTCATGCATTTTAATAAAGAAAATGCATACAAAAGGATGATAAAATTGTAATTGCCGATTAAGAAAAAAATGCGTTTCAATTGCGATGACTCTTGGTTCAGTAACATATTAGTATTAGGTAAAATGAAAACACTCTGTTTTATTAATTCATTTGAACTATGTTAATTTGCAGTGCCTTAATGTGTCAGTTTTACTTAACAGTTTTTAATAAGTTTGCTTTCCCTGTGAAGTTTAAATTGCAATTCCCATGCATTCACATACATAATACAGTACTAAGAAACTAAGTAGTTACTATTTCCTAAGTAGAGTAAATACAGAAAGACACAACAAATATGAATGTGAATGTTTTATTAATAAAATGTCACATTTCGAGTCACCAACGTTGTTTAAACCAAACCTTCAATAGATTATGAATGTCTAACGAACGAAGACAGAAATGTAATAACCAATATAAAGCGCTTCATTTTTAAAACAGGATAAAAAATTATGTTTCTGTAAGTAATAATGGCTTTTGTAATATCCCAAATATCCTAACGCGAGCCGCGATTTCTCAGGAAAAAACATAATTGAACACACAAAAAAAAATTAAACAGCCATTTAAAATAGTAAGTTCACCTTAGCACTACTTTTTAGGGTTCAGTAGCCAAATGGCAAAAACGGAACCCTTTTAGATTCGTCAAGTCTGTCTGTCTGTATGTCCGTCCGTCCGTATATCACAATAACCCCGGTTTTTTCCGAACTATAGGACTACAACTATAAGGACTAACACTACTTTGTACGTATATGTATTCTGTGAATCGCTATTAGGTTTAAAAGAAAATTGAAAAAAAATATATTGTGGGTTTCCTTATACATTGAACTGAAACTCAAATTTTTTCTTAAAAAATAGTATGGTAGTTTTTAATATCACTTTTTTATAAATTGAATAGTTCGGCGCCCCTTTAATTTCTGAACTAGAGGGTTGATAAAATCGAAAAAATTTATGATGTATATATGGTACATTACCATAAATTAACAACGAATTTAGTTTGAACGATTTCTGGTGTGTAGTATTTTTTACGTCATAAACGGTGAACCACTATTTTTTATACTTAAGCTGTAGTAGGTGCCTAAGTAAATAAAAATAATTTTATTTTATGTTTCTTGCTGCTGCGGAACCCTCCACGTGCGAGTCCGACTCGCACTTGGTCAATTTTTGTATCTTGTTCACCTTCTTTAAAATTGACTTTTACAGAATAAAATTAAACATTACTTACCACACAAAATGTTTATTTAAATAAGTTGCGACTTGATATACCAGTGGTTCTAGCTGGTCCACGCTTTAGCCGGTCACAAAATATTGTGATGACAAGAATTTTTTTTTTGATATGAATTAATAATAATGTAATTAGAACAAAAGAAGATTGTGATGTTACCCCAGCATAAATCGGGTTCGAAAAGGATGTGCATCACCGTAAAATACGCCCTTATGATCTCTTTTCAATCGGAAAGAATGACTGTATAAATTTCGTTTGGTGTCTATTGTCAGTGAATGACGGTGGAAGATTAAAACATTTCATCCTCGGCGTATAATAACTATCGAAGACTAAGTGATCTCAAAAAAATGCTTAAAAACCGAGGGGAAACCTATTTTCCTACCGCGAGCGCAAACACCTATTCAATCCTTCAAAGGGCCCTTAAAGTGATGATGGAAGCTGTGAAATACCAACTAGCGGCGGCAGTTTCTTAATGGTATTGTAAAAAAGCAAAAATACGGCTCTGGCGGTACAATGGTGCTCGGAGTATTTGCAAAAGGAAAGATTAATCGTCCGTTCGACGAGACAGACTCGCTGCGTCTTTCGGCTTCTCCTGCATTTATGGAAATTAATCATTCTAACGCGTTATTGTCGCGCGGACAAGACCCACGCGTGAAAACTTCCAGTGCTAATTAAATTAAAATTGATGGGAACGTTTGAAAGATTACGATAAAAAAAATTCACTGGTGGATTTCCTGTTCAATTTACAAATGCCGTGATATCCGTATTCTTGATTTATGACGATTTGATTAATGTAAACGAAAAATTTAATCCTACGCAGAAATTACAGAATGCTTTCAGAAAGTATGATGTAATCTCGGCCATCGTCTCCATAAACTTAATGGTGAAGTCTCACAGAACTCGCATATCGCTGTTATAACAACCTAACTTGGCATATTTGTTACTCCCCCAGTCAGCATATTCGCGTCGAATGACCGCCAATTTATGGGTGAAGTTCCACCGGTAAGATCATGACCTATGTGCAGAAATAAAATTTTTCACTCGTCAAGCTATCGCTGTTTCGTAGAGAAATTTTTAAGTAAATATGCCAGGTTAAAGTTTTCTCGCCAAAGTTTACGGTTTGAAAGAGCTATGTGTCAATTCTTCGATTGAAATATGGCGCGGTGTGGAGCTCGCGGCCGACGCCACGCTTCCGCGGCTGATGTCGACGTTTGCATCGTAAACTGTGCATACAAATTCGTCTGCCCTTTTCACGGTTCGTATTTCAACCTGAAAATAGATGGTGCGTTCCAAAATGTACCCGTAACAATATATAACGGGAATATAGATATATAGCCTGAACTGCATAGGTATGTGGTCTAGTGGGTACATCGCTTGGATCGCTGCATGATTCGAATGTGTGGGAAACGTCACATAGTGCATTTTTCTAGTTTGGTTAGGACACTGCAGGTTGAATTACTTGATTGTCCGAAAAGAAAAATGATTCCGTGCTTTGGAGGGCACGCAGGCCTTTCCGCATATACTCACTAGATATATACTCAGGAATAGATGGTAACAAAAGGTCATTTTTGTTCTAAGTTTGCAATCAAGTGCACAGCCTACTGAGTTCCCTGATTCCGAAGAATCCCCCGATTTTGAAACATTCTTAATTGTTGCTCTATTTCTATTGCTCGTAGCGTGATGATTATAGCCTATAGCCTCCATCGATATATTAGCTATCTAACACTGAAATACATTTTCAAATTGTTTATGTTGTTTTTTGTTGTCACTTTTTATGTTATAAGTGTACAGGACAGTCAGGACGTTCACCTGATGGTAAGTGACACGCCTAATCATAACAGAGCGGCATTGAAGGAGACCAACAATTGATTAATTAAGTATTATCCTCCATCAATGCCGGACTGCGCCCGACACTATAGACGACAGATGTTAGGTCTCTTATACTATAGTCATTTCACGAGCTACAGTGCCTTCATCCCGAAACACAAGAGTGCATAACACTCCTATTTTACGGGACAACATCTGGCACAGCGATGGTACCTACATAGACGACTCAGTAAAATATAACGCAAAACATTAATAAACTTATTCGCGGACGTCAATATGTCGACAGGTCTATTAGCGAGGTAGGCAATAAATGCGGCCGATATGTCACAATCTATAAAGCTAAGGTGGTCGTGCCCCACGATGCTCACTAGGGATAAGTAACTCCGCCACTAAGCGGATTGCTCTACCGGAATGTAATTACCTCAGGTTCAATTATACAGATGGTACTCAAACTAGATAAGGTCTTGTTATATGATTCACTAAATATACATTTTACGAGAAATCGGAATTGAAAACTGTAGGATATTCTATTTATTTTATTCCGGTCCTGAATATTCCAACATTAATTACTTATATTAATCTGCAAGACAAACTCATATACCTTAGTATCTATAGATATATGACATATGTTTCAATTTTGTCGAATAAAAAGCAAAACTAATGGAAAATTTATTTATTTATTCCAATCATAAATTAATATTACAGAAACCCAATGCGTTATTGTACATAAATTAAATAACATATAATATTCCTTTTTATGTATAAAATATACTGAACAGAACACATATTAATATATGACGAGTATTGTGTAATTATAGGATTATCATTTCGTACACTGGTATCAATAACTACAATTTAGTAGTGTACCAGTATGAATTAACGTATTGACGAATTTGCTAAATACACATTGAGGCTGCACTGTTCACAAATTGCACGGTGAAGCTGGAAAATCAGCTTGCAACATCATAGTCATTCAAAGTATAAATCATAACAAATCCGTTCACACTAGTACGTATTCGCACATGTTGAATTGTACGCGCGGTGTCGTTACTCGTTAGGTAGGCGTCCGCGCGTCGCGTCGGCAGGTATGTCGTGGCGCCACATGGGCTTCTGCCAGATTAATGGATCATTGCCCCCCTCTCCCCTCCCCTTCGCTCCCAAGTTCCATCGCTTGATGCGAATCTACTGTTCAACTACAGAGCTCCTTCCTCTATTTCGTATGTATCGCGAGCTTCGTACAACGCGGTGTGGAGCTACTGTATTTTAATTGGTTGCGAATATACACACTACGGGTGATATTAAAGATAAGTGAGAAAAACTTTACCGTGTTATAAATTAAACATAATGACGTTTTAACCGTAAGTAACTTGATGCAACTAGGCAAGGAATATTTGGTGACACAGATGTGGGTTTAGCAAAGTGACAAGATTTGCGACAGATTTTATGTAGGGGACAAGTAATTATCTGTGGCAATTATTTCGGATTATTTCATCTGGTTACTCCCAAAAATTGCGATATATAAACGCTCGTATTTTAATGATTAACTGAATAACGAATATATTTAAAATATTAACAAACTACGAGTCATTTGTTAGATTAAAATCTTATCGCTGATCTGATTAATGGTACCTTGCGCTTCTATCTAATTCCAAGTACCTAAATGATTTATTAATTTGTCCGTTGAAAGTAAAAACGTTGACCCAGTAAGACCACCATAACCTTCAATCTCAAGTAGCGAACTTACATTTATGCTCGATAAAACACTCTGAAACGGCTCCTCGTAAATCACGAAGACATCGAAAGTTACGCGGCAAGCACTTAAAGTTTAACAGACAATAATAACTGTCGATGAAAAAAGACACGGCCTTCGCCGATGGAGAATAAAAAGTAATGTGGCAATAGTGGTGTTCTGGAAGGGCTAAGTTGGTGAGTGGGTAAGTTTTGAGGGATGTCGTAATGAGGCGGCGGGACAATCGATAAATTTGAATGTTTCTCGGCGCCGCCCAGCGACTTGCAACTTTTTTCGGGTGCGGGGGAGCAGGCGCCAGAGTGACGCCACGCGTGTAAAGCCTTCCCTCCAGCTCTAGGCCAAAGTAGCGCGAACAAACGCTAACACTATATGCTGTATATTTTACGAAAAACGTAGCATACGGCTTACGTGAAATTAAATGCCACCGTCGTTATACATAGGTATTTGCAATATCACATCTGAATTCATGGATTTTAAAATGATAATAATAACCATTATTTGTCTATAAATTTGAAGTGATTGTTAAATAGTCGGCTATTATAGTTACTTTAAGTTCTAAATTCTTGATAGCTTGGGTATCTTTATTTATTTCACTATTGTCATGATAAAAAAGTAAGTAAGACAAGATTACTTACTGTGCGCTGTAAGTATGTCAGAGGATTTTTAAGTAACATAAATCTTTACTATCATAATATTTTCAACAAAAAATATCATCATCAGCAGCTCATTAACCGTCCCACCGAGGGGCACGGGCCTACCCGTATAGGGTGATTAGGTCTTAGTCGTCTACACCGGCCCAGTTCGGGTTGGACGACTTACACACAACCTTCAATCTTCGCAGGCGTGCGCAGGTTTCTCGCGATGTTTTCCTTAACCGTAAGACCGTCGGATAACGTAGATATAATTTCGAAAATTCGAAAACACATTGGTACGTGGCGGGATTGAATCTCAGCCCTCTCGGTAGGCAGCTGTGCACACCATTGAGCCACCGACAAAAATATATTAATATAATTTAATATAAGTTATGTTGCAAAAAATATGTATAAATTTCTAAAAGAAATTTTAAAGAAAAGATATTTTATGATTGTAATTAGTAAACTATACTCGCGTGCAAGTAAATCGACTCAAGCCTCAAGTGCGCATAAAAAGTGATATAACTAAAAAATGACTTATTTTACCTCTATATAATGTTTTACATAATTAAAGCCTAGTAATTAGGCTTTCAAATGGTAGCATAATATCAGTAATTTAAATAAACACTTGTACTTAGAATGCAACTGAACGCAACCTCCCGTAAACTGCTCTGCGCTCTATTCACAACTTGCGCGACACAACCCCCTATAAAACCCCCTGTAATCGTTTTTTTCTTATCAGTCGCTCATTAGACGTTGACCTGAACACATCTCTGCAAATTAAAGCCGTCATTTGAAGAAAATTATGGATACAACACCTGAAGAAGCCGCTCAAGTCGTTGCCCTGTTGCAAGAAGGGTTGAACCAGCGAGAAGTCGCTCGTCGTTTGAATATGAGTCAGTCCGCTGTCTCGAGAGTATACAGAAGGTTTCAAGAGACTGGTGCCTTCACTCGGAGGCCTAATACCAGCCGACGCCGGTGCACCTCGGAGCGTGACGACCGGTTTTTGGTCTCGACCTCTCTCCGAAATCGACACCTTACCGGCGTAGATGTGCAGCAGGAGCTACGTCAAGTTCGCGGGGTGACTGTCAGTCAGTGGACAGTTAGAAGAAGGTTGAAAGAAGCTAACCTTACTCCGAAAAGACCCGCTACAGGCCCGAAGTTGACCACAGCTCATCGTCAAGCACGCCTTCACTTTGCTCGAGAACATTTGGATTGGAGCATAGAGCAATGGCAGTCAGTCCTGTTCACAGATGAGACGAGGATGTGTCTCCATGGCAGCGACAGGAGAGGTCGGGTATACCGTCGTCCCGGTGAACGGTTTTCACAGTGCTGCTTTGTGGAAACCGTTGCATATGGTGGCGGATCTTGCATGATGTGGGCTGGAATTTCCTTAGAAGGCAAAACGGACCTTGTTTTCGTTCCTGGGGGAGGCCGGGGAGGAGGTCTGACCAGTGATCGTTACATTGAAAATGTTCTACTGGATCAAGTTGTCCCTTATCAAGGCTTTATTGGGGAAAATTTCATCTTGATGCATGACAATGCCCGATGTCACACTGCTCGGGCCACACGTGATTTCCTGAACGAAGTTGGAATTCACACTATGCATTGGCCAGCGCTCAGCCCCGATTTAAATCCCATTGAGCACATATGGGACGAGCTCAAAAGGAAAGTTAGAGCGAGGAATCCAGCTCCGACAAACATCAATGAGCTCAAGACTGCGTTGGTAGAAGAGTGGGGTCGAATACCACAATCATCCATTAAAAAGTTGATAAGGTCGATGAAGAATCGCATGAGAGCAGTGATCAGAGCTAGAGGAGGGAATACCAAATATTGACACGAATAATTTTTTTATCTTACGCACATTTTGTTTCATTTAAACACAATAACCCCATACTGTGAAATTGTATGAATTTTCAACATTTTTTACATTATCATTAGCATTAACCTTTTTTACTAAACTACTGAATCGATTTTCATGCAACTTACACCATTTTAAAGCTCAATTACTAGGCTTTAATTATGTAAAACATTATATAGAGGTATAATAAGGCATTTTTTAGTTATATCACTTGTTATGCGTACTTGAGGCTTGAGTCGATTTACTTGCACGCGAAGTGTATATACATTGCAGATTACGTTATCTTATTCAAATGCACATGAAGTGAATACTTGCTTTAAATAGGTTGCCTAACATTAAAGGAAAAATCGAAAGTTGCATCTTTACTCATGAATAAGTGAAGACCCTAAAAGGCGAAATAATCTATCAGTGAAAAACAAAATGTACAATAATAACTTATTTCCTAATATTTCAAGAAATATATAAGGTTTTAAGTCCTTCCTTACCACAAGATATATAGTGGATTCATTCAGAGATCTTCTTAATCATGGATAATTTGACTTGAACAACCTGTGGCAGTACTACTTACTATTTGTAGGCTATGTGCTTCTGCAGAATAGTTAAAATACAAAATGTACAATGTACCACCCCTATGAATCAGCAGGTAAAGGAGCAGTAGCGAACGCGGAAGTGAATCTTAAAAGTTAGATTGACATAGTTCTATCGTATAAAACTGTAGCAAAGTTACAATGTCGACGAAAAATATACGTTTTCACTGATTTACAGATCTGGCACTCTTTCAAATGGTAATGGCGCCCAAAAACATTTAGTATAGCATATCTTAAGTTCATCGAGAAATAAAGGATGTTCCTTTATTGAAACGACATTTTAATAAAGTATTAAATAATGTGATTGGATTCTTGTCCACATCAAAAAGATTTAGAAGATTAATCTTGTATATTTATGTTTTTATCTTCCGTATCGACACATTATAATATGGTGATATACGAAATATTCTCGAGTTATGTTTATTAAGAGCGATGTATTAAGAGCGTCGGTGGCGCAATGGTGTGAACTGTTGCCCTCCTACCGGGAGGACTGTGGTTCAATTCCGTTGCGTACTTCTGTTTTCGAATTTTCGAAATTATTTGTACGCTATCCGACGCTCTTACGGTGAAGGAAAACATCGTGAGGAACCTTTACGCACGTCTGCGAAGAGATTCAAAGTTTGTGTGTGAAGTCGTCCAACCCGCACTGGGCCCGCGTGGACGACTAAGGCCTAATCACCCTTAGGGTAGGCTCGTGCCCCTCGGTGGGGACGTATAATGAGCTGATGATGATGATGTTGCTTTGCAAACCATTAATTTTATATGTTTTTGATATAATTATTTATCGACATTAACAATTTTTTACCAATGGATTGGGATTTGGATATGATAACGATATCATATCACTTAAGGTGAAGCAAGGATAAACTTTTCTAAATGTCGAAAAGTCAGGGCAAACTTGGCACTCACAATAAATTACAAGCTCCCTTCAAACGAGAAATGGATTAAAACTAGTTGGTGAGTGCGGCCCTGGGAGCGAAAAACTTTCAATTTTTATGACAAATTCAATATGGACAGAATTTATGCGTCTCTGTCGCACCATAAAACCATTACTATAGGAGTAAGTAAGACGGTAATGGGACTTAGATTACTAAGTTTCGACTGTAATTTGTAAATATATGTTGGTGAGACAAAAGTAAATTTATCGGTAGTTCTACTTCTGTAATTTGTGTCATTTACAAATGAGTGCTAATGGCATATACTTTCAATGGTTTAATACAATTTTCAATTCCTATTACAAACAATATTTAAATAGAAGTAAATTGTGATAATCCGACATTTGTCAACGAAATCCAACTGAAATTTGAATATAAGAGACAGTATATCTCTTTATTATTAAACAATATTAAAAAAAAGGTCAGATGGTCTCAAGTCCGTGGTTTTAGATTCACAGTCGCTGGTCTAGCGCTCACGACACCAAATCCCATTACCGATAGAGATCTAGCGACATCGGTGGACAATAAAATGGTTCCATCATATCTGAAACTTTGCCCCATAATGAAGCGTATGGGGCGGATGCTTTACGACAGCCGTCGGCGAATCTTTATTGGTAGCGGACCAATTTAGATAAAAGGAAAGAGCTTTCGCCCTAAAACACCAGAGATAGCAGTCTTAACTATCGCCAAGTTAGCGGTAGTTAATCCGGTCGGTTCGCGAATAAATCAACAGTCGAAAGCGATAAATTCTTTCGCTCACGGTAATAGGTGAAAACTATTAGGTCCCAGAGTAATTTAGGTGTGGGATAGAAG
Organism: Leucinodes orbonalis; assembly: GCA_019425675.1. Classification (NCBI taxonomy): domain Eukaryota; kingdom Metazoa; phylum Arthropoda; class Insecta; order Lepidoptera; family Crambidae; genus Leucinodes; species Leucinodes orbonalis. The sequence continues at coordinate 52,744 of PQWD01006128.1, forward strand.
AAATATGAACATGCCAGGCGCCGCGCCGGCGTTGACATACATTTACTTCACATAGCTTGGATTTAGGAAATCTTTTTTATTAGTTGTAGGCCTTGTGAGATAGTTTAAATATTATAAAATAGCTTATGTAAAAGCACTTTCAACTTATTTCTTTATTCAAGCAAAAATGAACATTTCAAAGCGGTGTAAAAATGACATTTCGCTAATTATTTAAGTTTGTTTAAGACCCGTTTGATAAGCAATCACAGAAATGAATCACTAGATTCACACTAAGCGAATTTACTATTCAAAGCATATATTGGGTAAATATTTGTCACGCTCAAGTAGATGCGTATTCGAATTGCGATACTAAACGCATCAGTCATTGAAGTAATGGCATAGAAAAGCGTTTTTCTCTTCGATTTTTGCTTTTGAGATATTATTCTAACATCTGGGTAGGTTAGGTACCTACTCTTTCCGAGGGTGACATGAATGTCGGCTTAGTAATAAACATCCAGGAAAGAGAGTAGCAGCACATTTCAATTGCCGCTAACCATTACGGGGTCCGGGGGCACGGTAGTGCCCCCCGCCAAGACAAGTGAATCGCAAGGGCACGACCTACCTTTTCTTGAAGCGTTTCGTCTTTTTTTGAACTCTCATGGAATTGGTTACTTACTTTAGATCATAAGTTAAATATTCGTATCACCTGCACGATGCGGTGACGCCGTAACGGCGGCGTAGCCGTACGTAATACGGATTTGTAGAATTTGTTGATGGGGTCGGTAGAGTTACTTGGCTCTACATGAGATCTGATATCTTTTTTACAGCGCAAACATTATGTGGCTTTTTGCATGAAATTGTTTGGTGAGTTAGGTACTATCTCCTGTCAAGCGTGAATATTTTGTCATTTTTTTCGAACAGTACAGAAGTGGACTTTTACGGGCTGTTATCCTATTAGTCAGTAGGTTAGTAAGTATGAAATGCTATCTGCAAAAAGCTTTGTATTCATGTTATAAGACTTAATTAAATATTATCAAGACTTTGAAAGTATCATTACTCACTTTCAAATTTTTTATAGGTATTGAAATGTAAACAAATAACAACAGTTGTAATCGTGACTGAATTGAATTAATAACGTTTTTTTCATACTACTTTTATCTTCAATGACTTTAAGTAAGCAGTCAATAACCTAGAACGTCAATGAACTAAAATTATCTTTATACCTACATTAGTACACTAAGAACCTTAAGAACTTAGGTTAAAGTCAATCATATGATGAGAGAGCAAATGACCTATACTAAAATCCGACCGTAAAACATCAAGATGAAACTAGCCTGTTCAAATATTTATTAAATAGTTCATAGCATTGAAGAAGACCACGTCCTGCGGTAACCTTTATCTCACCAAAAACATTCTTCAAAAAAACTAGCCAAGTCTCGATGGAGCTGCTTGATTATCTCTAAAAAGTAATGAATCAAGACAAAGAAGTCTATGGTTCCTTACTGCGATTACTTTATTATTATGGTTAATGTTAAAACAATTAATGTTCAACATTGAATGCCATTTTAATAAATATTTCTTATATTTTTACAATGCCTTCGTATGTACAATTTCATTTGATTGAAGCGAACTCTAATTACATATCGTTTTCTACAATGCTTTTTTACTCCAGAAGAAATAACGCAATCTCAAAGCAGACTTAGCCAAATCGGCGTCTTCCTTTCTTAGCTTGTTATCTCATACCCTAAAAGTTTAAAACACAGAAGCCATCGAAACGGGAACTTATTAACTCGATGCGATCGCCCAGTAGAAACTGCTACGCGATAAAATGTTACAGAAGTCGAACTTTCCACAAACTGTTAAAAGAAACTCGAGTGAAGTTTAAAAAGGGAGCCCTAAATGCGTTTAAGCACTAAGTAACGCGAAGATACCGCGTGAATCGTGCATATATGTAGTGTTTATAGCAGAAAGATTTCACTTGCATAAACGTAAACTAATACAACAGTTTTGACGAAATATTAACCCTTTGGCCATCAATGACGCCTTAAAGCGCCAGACATAATATTATATTGGCGTTCAATGGGTTGAGTATGAATAGTGATAAAAACATAGTTCCCAGGGTTCCTATTCCGCTAATTTTAAAATGTAGCACATTTTGGTAGGATCGTTATTGTGTCTTAATAGAAAAATTTTACTCACATTTGTTCTGTTTTATGGAAGACTCTAAGTGGTTACTATTCTAAACAATTAACATTAAAGTTGTATCGTAATACCAAATTTACAGTTCAGTTGTTCAGTAAAGTATCAAACCCACCTGGTTACCATTTAATTTGAAACTCAAGTTTTTGTAATTAAATTAACAGTTAAGTCTGGTGTTGCTGCAGATACCTATGTTATAATAATCAGATTGTGATATCGTTACAAGTTATGAGCGCTTAGGTAAATGTAATAACATTTTAATACTTTATCTTATGGTTGTTAATTCTAATAATAAGTTAAAATATAAGTGAGATTATTAGATAAAATATATAACAATAATAGTTTAAATTTCGGCAGCGATAAGGTATCAATTGGCAATATCGAGGTGTTGAAATGCCTCTCAAACGTAGCGACGATGACCGTTCAGATCCAACACCGGCGGACAATACTCATCCATTTGCGTCGCGGAGTAAGGCAGGAGGGTGATATGTCCCCAAAACTGTTTACAAAGGATGTCAAGACCCTGAACGAGGCATTAATAGAGAGTATATTTATTACATACTTTGCTGACGATATTGACAACAATTCCTATGAATCTTCCCGATGTGTTGGTCGTTGCATGTCCCAGACAAGACAAAACTAACGTTCAATGACCATGTCATACCACAACCTACATGCGTTCTCGATATTCGATTTCGCAATGCGTTCCACCCGTCCTGAATAATCCTAATAAGATATGGACACTGACTACGGGATTAGTTTACAAGATTAAAGTCTCTCAACGGGCAATTGAGAGAGCTATGTACTAGAGTTACCGACGTAGCTCGTCTGATAAGTAAGTAGAATTGGCATGCGTCGCAGAAGCGATGGCCGTTGGAGCTGCTGACGAGTTTTGGAGAACAGTCCCCGTCTAGGCAAGCTGATGATTTACGAAAGATTGCTCGTGGAGGCTGTGTGAGTAAATCTTATAATAACTGTCTTGGCATTAGCTGAGTGGCCACCATTTTGGTAGCATAATTATTATTTTCAAATATTATTTTAAGAAATAACATTTTACAATTTTTATTGTACCAAATATGTTTCTTTCTTTCTTTCATTATTTTACCTAAATCTACTTGGTATTTTTAAATAAACAATATATTGTGTGTTTGTATGTATAAAAGCTTAGTTACTGTAAAACAATTTCATGAGATTTTACATAACTATGTACATTCCACATTAAACCTTGTCCTCAGCACTTACTGCAACTTATATGAGCATGCATTATTCACCGCGATTCATGTTAATTGGATCAATTGCGGCCATTGTGGAAAATACCCTTTGAGGACAATCTGAATTATTAAATGGAATGGGGTTTAAAGGATAGATAGAGGTCTTAAACTGTTTACATAATATAACGTCTATTCGAATAAAGCAAAATGAAAAGCATAGGTTTTTGACCGACTTCATTTAGAATGTGGGTTTCTTTGATTATAGGTACAAGATTTGCTTTAAGTACAAGTTAGATACAGTCTGCCACTTATGGCTTATAAATATTTGTAACAGCGTTTCATATTCAACAATCCTAATTTGTAGCTAATGCTATACAAGCATTTTTCATATCAAATAGATACAGAAATTTTAAAAACTGTAAATAGGTATCTAACATAAACAATAATACGACGGGAACTGATTATTCTTATGACATTATATATTTTTTATGTCAAAAACTGAAGGGGACGGTCTGTTTGCTCACCTGGCGAAACCACCTGGTTGGTGGAAATTAATACATTAACTGTTTTTGTTTTCCGCCAACACTGTCCTGTGTGGCAGTGTTGGCGGAAAACAAAAACCGTGACCCGAGCCTACAGATGTCAGGTCTCTTATACCCGGTCTTATTAAAATGATATGGTGAAGCTAACGTCTTCGGTTGACAATTCTTGAGATCAGCAACTATCACAATAGCAGTCATGGGATCGTTGTCCATAAATACATTCCAAATACGCGAATATGATGTACTAGACGACCCATTTGGTGTTGCGGTTGAGAGGTCGGCCGCAACACTAAGGGTTCCGGGTTCGATCCCCGGGCAGTACAAACATTTGTGTGCATGAACATGTCTGTTTGTAATGGTCTGGGTGTTTCTATGTATAATATGTATGTATTTACAAAAAAAAAATGTATACATGTATGTTTATCCGTTGTTTAGTACCCATAATACAGGCTTTACGCTTAACTTGGGGCTAGATGGCGCTGTGTGATTGTCAGAAGATATTTATTTATTTAATAAGTAGTTCATAAACCAGATAAGAAAAATCAGGCTCGCCCATAGATGGTTTCGTAAAAAATATTATGGTATCAGATCAAGTATAGGATTTCATTTCATTCATATTATAATTATGCAAATTTATAAGTATTTTGTTTATAAGAATATAAACCAACTTGAACTTCAATTATTAATTCCATACCTATTTAAGCCTAAACATTTCAATTGAAATAAAAAAATATATATATTATGTTCGTGTCAAATTCCATTATTCTAAGGCAATCGGAAGTACTTTAGACATCTTATTAATTTTGTGTCAAAAAAATATAGGTTTTGGGACGCAAAACGTTTTAAATTTTAAAGCTTCGTGCGGCCACAAGTGATTTAAATTTCAATTCGATGCCTCCACGCATTGTATCTCGGGTTTTATCAGAGAGTCGGACTTACGTCCTTTTTCTTTCGTTTAGGCACGAAACATTAAAGAGGTAATCATTATTATCTACATACAAAATAGATATAAGTCTGTAAAATATATTGATATCGTCTAAATGATGGCGTAGGTACATATCGAATAAATACGCGTCAATATATTGTTATAAATGACAAATATTTGTGTCGCAATGTTGTAATACATTATTATATTTATTTGATATATATTTATATAATTCAAGTGTGACTGACTGACATAGTGATCTATCAATGCACAGCCCAAACCACTGGACTGATCGGGCTAAAATTTAGCATACAGGCAGATGGTATGACGTAGGCATCCGCTAAGAAATGACTTTGATTAATTCTACCCCCAAGGGGATAAAATAGAGGATGAAAGTTTTTATGAACTTTTGTCCATTTTAGACCGATTGAGCTGAGACTACATGCATAAAGCTACTACGACGTATTACACCCCTAAGGGAATACAATAGGGGATGAAAAATAATACTTTTTAACGCAAGCCGCGGGACAAAGTTAGTTTATTTGATAACTCCCTTATCACTTTTTGATTGTAGACGAATATGTTTAACTATTTCAATACCGTGGTATTCCGTTTACGAAGCCAGAAAAGCTAAACGACCTTGACTACCAGCGCGCGCCACGTGTAATCACCGTTTAGTAACGACAACCAAATGTCGACGCTATATTAAAAGTAAACAAGGTACATATTTCAAATTCCTGATGAAAGCGAGCAATTTCCAAAATTTAATAAATTACGATCTAGATTTTTGAGCACTTTTCAATACTCTTTCTCTCTTTCAACCCGTCAGTCCACTACTCGACATAGGTCTCGATACGATTGCCAAGACGCGGTCTCCACGCCAGAACCATTAACGTTAGAACATGTCGAAGGTTACAAATCCCGCCCATCCCAATCTAGTCCTCCTACTAGCCTATATCTCGAAGTGCATAAAGTCAAGTTAGATTGTTTGGCCCAGGTAGATGTACACCTGTACAACCTCAAAAAAGATGCTATCGAAATATGTCGGTTGTGGCATGACATGACATGAACATGACTTTCGTCTTGCCCAGATTCATGCCAGACCTTAAAATTTATGTCAAGGAAAGATATTTTTTTGTGTTGTACTTTTATACAATGTTAATACCTATACTATGTTTGTTCGCGGATATCTTCGTCGTTTATGTTTTTTTAAAGAAGATATTTTAAAGACGGTCCGATGATAAGGAAGTCAGGATTTGATGATGATAGATCAGAAAAATCTAGGGGACTTTTCAAATATCGTTAGGGTGCGAAGGTTATTTTCATTAAGTATTTCATATTGATGAGGACTCTGCAACATTATGTGTTGAAATGCAGGTCTGTAGTAGATTTGATGATGGAAATCATAGACAGTCGAGGGAATTCCCCAAGGAAATTACAGCATTAAAGTTTAACAGCCCCTACCTACTCATCAAAATAATTGATTTCAAATAAAATATACATTTTATTATTTTATTCAATACTAGCTGTTCCCAGCGGTATCACCTGCGTTATACGATTATATTTCCCCGCAGTAAAGCAAAACCTAAAAGCGCGTGCGCGCGCGCGGTAACACATTGCTTTATTTTGCCAAAATAAAACATATTGTCTTAAATAAAAATAGCCTATGTTTTTCCTTATTACATCAGCTACCTGCCAAAAAAAGTCCAGTCCAAATCGGTCCAACCGTTTCAGAGATTATCCGGAACAAACAGACAAATCAACAATTTTGAAATTGTTAATTTGGCATATTTATATTCATATACATGAAAAAAAGTGATAATTCCAATATTACAAGCAGACACTCCAATTTTATGTATATGTTATAATGTAATAGTAATCACATAAAATAAACTATTTCGACAATTACCGAATTAAAAAAAAAAGACAACACATTAAACCAATTTCTGTTTGAAGCTAAATGTGACCTATATGATTCATTTCATAAATATACTTAGTTAGGTACTTACTATATAGATCTATAAATGAATCATGTAGGTACATAAAAATAACAACAGACTTATAGATCACAGAAATATGAATTTAATGTAAGGGATATAGTCTAGGTCGACTGTGGCCCTTACATGATTTTTTATTTCCGTGATCGATATCTCGGTTAAAAATAGTTTCGTTTAAATCATATATTTGCATTATATATTGTTTAAGAACCCAAGAACATACAACATAAATATGCATTTAATAAAAAAGATGGATTTTAAATTAAATGAACCTTTCGGCGTAGATTTGGTCAACGTCCTAAAGATTGACCTACGCGGCAAGGTTGCGGAGGTGACTTTGGCAGTGCACTGCGCATGCGACGATCTGGTGCGAACTAAAGGTCCGGACGAGTTATACGCCTGTGAACGTTCGTGACGATATCGGCAAAACTCTTATCTGTTGTTTTTATCTGTGTTTATCTAACAAATTTACACCAACCAATCTTCAATAATTTTCCTAACATTACTTTTCTGCACCGAGTCTGAATTATTATTACATATCATATTTTTACAAATACTGAAATATCTACAATTATTTCAATGCAGTATTTTAACGATAATCGCAATCTGTTAATAAATATAATACGTACATATTTTCTATTATGATATGATAGATAACTTAGTATTTTCGTTTAGTCGGTTTCTGTATATATTATTGGTGCTATCTTACATGTTAAGGTTGAATAAGAGAGGTTATCGTATATAATTTTGTAGGTCAATGTACATATCATATTTACAGAAGCTTTCTTACACTAAGCGGCAATATCCAATGTACCAAAATACCTTTAACAACATCGATACAATATACCTAAATCTTTTTTATCATGAATCACATCAGCCGGTGCTTCAAATTTGCTAGACATTTGTTAATGCTGATGACAAAAAGATTTTTCTGAAAGTTAAATCACGCGAAGATTGTGAACTTATTCAACATGATCTAAATAATGTATTTGCTTATTATGAGCGTAACAATATTACTGTCAATATTAACAAATGTAAATGCATCAGTTTTAGCCGTAGAAACAACTTAATAATTTACCCCTATAACTTTAACGGTGAAATAATAGAACGCACAAAGTTGGTGCGAGATCTGGAATCTTTCTCGACTCAAAAATGATTCTCTCAGACCACATAAATAATATAGCGAATAAAGCATACAGGAATCTTGGATTATCATTAGAACTTGCAAACCATTCAAAAATATAAATAGTCTCAAATATTTATACTATGCTTACTGCAGAAGTATTCTAGAATACGGCAGCCCCATTTGGTCACCACAATATACTGTACATGTCAGTAAACTAGAGAGGATACAACGTCGATTTTTGAAACACCTTCACTATAGAAGTGGTAAATGCCTTGGAGGATCTTACAAAGAGAACTGCCTAAGACATGGCCTTCTAACCCTACAGTGCGCCGTGAACTACTTGATATGTATTTTCTGCATGATATATTACATAGCAAAGTAAATAGCTGCAACCTCCTTGCTGAGATTCGTTTTTGCGCCCCTAAGTATCGAACAAGAAATACTCCCTTACTAAGTATTCCCAAACACCGCACTAATACGGTAGAAACGCTGTTATGACTCGCCTGCCAGAAATATACAACAAAAAATTTAGCGATGTTGATGTCCTTCACCTGACTAAGTCTCCATTTAAAAGAAAGCTTAAATCAAAAATGCGGTCCGAGGCGCAGGCATATTAAGTTTATTTAGAAAATTTAGTTTATTTAGAATTTATTAGAACTTACCTTTATGTATGTACGATGACTACCTAAGGTGATGGGTGCATGTGTATGTGCGTTTACTTTACTTGTACTTTTACTTAATTGTATAACTAAGTTTATATTTTTATATTTATTATGAACTTGGACGTGTGGAACTGTTTGGTAAGAAAATAAAAAAAAATAAATAAATATAAATAAACCCAGTCTACCTACGTGGCTAAGTGATGATTGAATTCGAGTTAATTTGTTGTTTCTTCTCTTCTCATTAATGATAACTTCATTTGCTATTATAAACACGTTTTTTTGTCGACCATATTGCTGACTGTTAACTTGATGATGATTATTATTAAAGTTTGTATTTTTTTTGTCTACTTGATGACATCTCGAATAGGTTTGTACCTATTCGGTCAGCCGCGATCACCTTACTAAAAACGTCAATTACTTATTACTATAACATGTTGTGAAACTCTTTATTGGCTAAGTGTTACATTAATAGTTTTAGGACATGATGTTAAAAAATGCTGTTGAGTTTCTAAATAAATAAATAAATCAGGCGTGAGATCAGTTAACTGGATTTTAAAAAAATAATTTTTTAGTTTTTATTCAACTTGATCCGTTTAAAACTTTTCCGCGGTACCTGCTTATAAATCATTATTACGCTTTTATTTTTTTATATAAAGCGGAATGAAGCGATTTTTTATATATTTTATTATTATTTTTATTTTACCTTGTTCGAACCTTAAAATTGTAAAACAATGTTTTGCTTTATTGAAATAATAAATAATGACAGTTGTTTTATGAAAAATAAGTAAACTAGATTTAGCACTACTGTTTCTACTTAAAAATGTATTAAATAATTGGATCATCATCATCATCATCAGCTCATAAACGTCCCCACCGAGGGGCACGAGCCTACCCGTATAGGGTGATTAGGCCTTAGTCGTCCACGCGGGCCCAGTGCGGATTGGACGACTTCACACACAACCTTCGAATCTCTTCGCAGGCGTGCATGAAGGTTTCCTCACGATGTTTTCCTTCACCGTAAGAGCGTCGGATAACGTACATATATTTTCGAAAATTCGAAAATACATTGGTACGTGTCGGGATTTGAACCTCAGCCCTTTGGTAGGAAGGCGACAGTCCACACCACTGAGCCACCGACGCACTTTTTAATAATTGGATAAGTAGTTGAATTTAAATAAATTGCTTTGTATTAGTCTGTAGAAATTTAAACCTTTTTGAAAAGGTAGTACTATTGATTACTGAGCTACGAATACATATTGGATGGATTAAACGGTAAATTAACCTCTAGAAACTATAGTTTCTTAACTATTTATTTCAAAAATAACTTCTTAAATAACAATTACGTACCACCGTAATTGTTATTTAAGAAGAAGTTTTAGATGGTACTCGGTTAAAAAAAGAACCAAATTCGAGGTTTTGTTAAGTTTAGGATACCAATAACCTTATTTTTATTCTGCATTCTTAAAATATCTATTTTTTAAAATTCCTTGCTTAAAGATGCATTGCTTTATTTCTATAAAAATCCAAAGAGTAATCATTTTACTAAACAGTAATAATATTTAAAAAAAAACGTTTATACTAACGATGACCTTCATAAGGCAAATGGAACCGATACATTAATTAAAGTCAAGTATTAGTTTCGTTACTTCCTTCTACGTTAAAATTTTAAATTCTAAAAATAAGGGTTTCAAATTATATGAAGTCAAAGTAAAGTGGCACTTTAAAAAAACATATACGAGTATTTTACACCAGTAAACGACTCTCTTCAGATAGTTGCGGCTTTATCTGAACTGAACATAAATGACGTTATGTAAATAGTTGGATAGGAACTAAGCGAAAACTGAGAGAAATCACCATACTTTTATTGAATTTCATAATGCAAGATGTTGCAAAGCGGCTGTTTGAGATCAAGTTGATATCCACGAATCCTACGAATGCCGAGAACGATGGAAAATCCGTTTTATAGCGCTGAACTGAATAATGTGTTGGTACCTACTTAATGTTTCTCGAAATTCGGCAGAAACGTTGAACTAACGTAGTAGTCAAAGCAGTATCCAAAACGACGATCGGTATCTGTAAGTAACCTTCTTTTGACTAAGAAAGGAAACGGTGGTTAAAGAAGATATATGCATATAGCAATGTCAACTTACTGTGGTAGAATCCAACCCAGAAAACAAAATGAAATTAGGTGAATAGACTAACGTTTTCTTAAACTTAACAATTATTTAAGAACAGTAAATTAAAGCAGTGTTTTGCTTGTTTGCGGATAAAGAATTAAATCCTCCCTAGCACGAAGTATTCTGCATCACTTATATTTATAGTGACTTTATTCTGCTTAAGGTACCGGCATAAAGGGCCAAGTGGAAAACCTTGGTAACTTGTTTCAACTTTATTATGTTTCCGCATATTAGTTAAGATTTTTTTGAGTACAACTACACGTTAAAGTCGGATTTTGGTTTTTGCTGCACAAATCATAATTGTTAACTAACTGGGGGTTACCATCCATTACTTGTAATATTATTGTAATACTGTTTGAAGAGGTGATGGTAAGCCCCCAGGTATATTTTTCTGTGTATAACCTGCTATCACAACCATCGAGCAAGTTTAGAAAACTTGAAAAATGTCAATAAAAAATTTGCATGTAAAATATGTTTGTATATCTTAGGATAGGCTCTCTATTTTTTATAGCGACAAGAGGCGCGAATATGATTGCTACTGAGCTAGAGTTAAGGCGAAATTTACCGTGACGCCTGATTGATACTCTTATAAACGAGCATAGTTGTTCGTAAGCACTAAAGTTGTTTCGAAGAATTATATAAATTTGAGTGTTATTGATGTAATAATATAACTTCGACAATTAAAAATTAAGTTGTATAATATCTTAATATTTTTTTTACATTTACACTGATTTACACTGAATTAGGCATCTGGCCGTCATCCTACCTGATGTTTCATGAAGATTAATCATGCCTATCTAGGAAAAGCCTGTTCACTCTTGCCTTTTTACTTTACCCGACTGCCGAGGAGTGTATGTAAGCTCTTTATGTACTCGGACTGACATAATCTTAGCGTTCACTTATAAACGTTTCAATGTGCCTTGATGTTTCTAATTCTTAGGATAATAGGTTTTTATAAATATTTTTTCAAAATACTTAACCAATATTTGAATATCTCACAATGCATCTTTGCAAAAATGCAAGTGCTTGATTAAAACCATTAAACTACGAGCAAACTGAAAATGTATTTATCACTCCTGTGTAAACAACACTTTAACTCTAGGCAATAAATACCGTGAACACTAAACACACAACTACACACTCACTAACAAATACTTTATTTCATGTCCACTAGTGGAGGCTGATTGTATTAAGTGAAAAGGATCACCTTGCATCAACATCAGTCTCTCTCATAAGACCTATCCCTTTTGATTTTTTGTGCTTTCCGTTTAATACTTAAACTTCCGTTTATTAATGATGCTTGCTGATTAAAACCATTTCAAGTTGGAATAAGAAAAATATGAGTTTTGCCTCCATTAAGGATTATATCTTAACTGTTTATAAACTGGTCAGCAAAAATTTAATTTAATTGTTCCGGGCAGATAATCTTATAAATCAATAAAAACAAACGATTTAATCCGATTTTGATTAACTCGGCCCTATTACATCAGAGCTCCGATGTGCAAAGCTGGTACAATTTTTATCCGTCCATACCTATTTTTTCCCGCCGCACGTTGTGGCAAAATTAAATTCTTTCCTATGCCTCAGCGGGCTAACTCGACTAATGCATTTAGGGCGATGCATGCCCCGAGCAGGAGATAAGTCTGTTTCACAAATTTGTGATAAAACCATGTGAATATTTAAAAAAGTTACTGTATATTTGTAACCCCTGATAAAATGATTGAAGTTAGTTATTAAATAGTTTTAGCTGCGTTCGTTTTTTTTACGAAAAATAAAAATTTTAGTCTACTGGATTAACTTTCGTTTATTTTAACTTCAGATGAAATAAGATATAAATATATTGTCAAATTCAGCGTGTAGTAAGCCACATAGCTAATTCATCGGCTTTTTGTTTCAGCTCTCATTCTTTCACATTCCTCATTGCCGGAGGTGATCCTACACCGCGTTTTTCAAGATGAGCTCAATACTCTCGATTCACTTGCCTTATACCTTGTTTATCGGATCTGCGACAAATATGGCCAGCTGGTGAAATAATAAATGAAATCATAAATTGTGACATCAAATTACATTAACTACAATTATCCACTGTCTGTGCCACCCTTAAGCCACACGGCATTATCAAAATTATACACCATATAATATCGAGAAATCTAGTGGGTTAAACTACTGCAGCGTTTGCTGAGGCTTGTACCTGATTGGCCACTAGGTTCTGTTTTATGTTTATTTGTAAGTTTTTCTTGTTAAATTTTATAACTTGTTCTTTCTTTCTTAATACAATGGAAATCATAGGAGATATCTACATCCAGCTCTATACATACACCATCTTCACCAGTTCAAAATAAATATCATAATGCGCTAAATTTGTTTTTAAGCTACTTAAAACAAGCATGTCTATAATCTTCAGAAGTATTTTAAATAACAAACCGATTCATATTTTTTTATCAGTCGGAAAATTTTGTACATTAGAATAAAATATGTTCAATAAGTGATTACGATTCACCCAAAGGTAAGTGTCATCGCTAAGTAAATAATAATTTGAGCAAATAATATGTAAACTAAACAATGGATAAACCACAGATTTCCCAATACAGGAGATGGGGCAAGCCGCGTTTAAAGTGCGACAACTGTAAGCTCAACGAGCATACACTGGCTACCAGTTTACGCTCTGTGAGACGAGTCAAGACGCACGAATATTAGAAGAAATTACCGTTTTTTCCCAAAATGCCATCCTGTGTAATCAGTAAATTTACCAAGAAATATAATAACTTTTCACAGGAAAGAACCGAAAAGAAATTGCGACACTGGGACTGCCTATAAACTTGGCGGCTTGTCCAGTCTAATGTATATTCTGATGTCTGTGGGATAAACATACTTATATCCTTTTTTTCGTAAATATATACATATCATACATAGAAAACACCCAGACCAATACAAACAGATATGTTCATGCATACAAATGCTTGTACTGCCCGGAGATTGAACCCGAATGCCTTAGTGGTAGACCATTTCACCAAATGGGTCGTATTTTAACCCACCGGTCATCATTTTTATAATACTGGGAATTCTGTACAACTGATAAGAACACATGCTGACAGTAACAATTAATTCAATGTACGAAATGCCGCTTTTGCCACAAACCTGTAACATAGTTATCTTTTTCAAAATTTAAGAGTTAAATTGAATTAAATTCATAAAATAATTCAACATCATCAAATTTTCATGCTGGTTGAACGCGGATTATTTCGTTCTGATCGGTAGAAAATGGAAAAAATATTCACCGTTAGAAAAATTGCCGATTGAATGAAGAACCTCACAATGTTTTAAATATATGTAATTAAACCTTCACATAGTTCACAATTTTAACCAATTAGTTTAAGCCTGGAATTGACGCTTCATTTTACCTTTGGATATTTTGAAGTCATAGCGCATGTTAAAAATGATTCAACTCCTACTTTTTAAGCCCTGTATCCTAAGGATTTGGTCGGTACGAAGTGGCTTAAAGCCCTAACTTAGAAACCCATGAAAATCAGTCTATTATTGGGCTTGCAATAATGAATCGGAGCCTATCGAAAATTATCAGACGAACGTTTTCATTACGCGTAGGGAACACCTGTTGGCTCTCTTGCGAACCATTATCCTAGAATGAAAAAAATAAAGTATAAGATGAAATGTCTTTCTAAATTAATATAGAATATGTACTTATATACCATTATAAAAAATATTTTTCGTAAAAAAAGAACACATAAGATATATAAATTGTAATACGCATAATACCCATATAAACACGTGTCATACTCACACAACCTGCACACACTCTCCCACACATACAAACACACTCTCTCTCACACACACATTACACGTATTATGGCATATACACCGAATCTCATCTTGGATCTGTATAGAATATAAATATATGTAAGCGGTTAACCACGTCAAAAATATAAGAGTTTAAAGCATCTTGCCTAGGATTGCTATACCTATCAAATGCGTTAAATTTTTGAGTTAGTAATCTCACCAATAGAGAAACCTGCTTTATTCGGAAGTATGTGGACACATTACCTGAAACAAAAAATCACCAAGTTAGTAAAATTAGCACAAGATTCGAAAACTTAAAACACGTTTTATCGACTCCGAAACGAATCCGTCATTTTTGTTGAACATTGGCCAAAAGTGTTGCAGACGTTTGTAAATTCCGTAAAACTTACACCCAAATGCATTTAACGAATAAAGCACTGTAATAGGTAGGTACCTTTTTTCTATCGCAATTTATAGGTGCAATGTTAATTTATAGATCAGGCATCCGTTGAAACTCAGCCAACGTATGTCAAATTAGAAAAGCACTATTCCATCCAACGTGGTTTTTGAAACTATGTCTATCCGCCGATTTTTGAAATGGAAACCTAGCTGGCGAATGTTATGTGCGTGAACCTTTAATTTAATATTACTAATACATTAAATAATGTGGCATTAGATTGACCTTTGTAGTAGGAAGCTACAGATATAAAGCCTGTATGTTAATCATTTGGTAGGCACCTATTGCCGAAGGATGTGTATGCAATGTTTGAATAATGCCTTAAACAGTATTATTTCTGACAGAAAATGCTTTTAAATTTATGGATATCGCACCTAAAATAAATGAAAGGATGCCTAAATTAATGTAATTTTAAGTTACACTTAGGTACACCACGTATTCCACGCGGAAGTCATTAGTGTTATGTGGCCTTCGTTCGTGGGATCGAAATATCGCTGTTGACTTGTCTACCTTATGATGTAACAATTAATAATTATCAAATGTGATATCAACTCGCTCCTCACTTGCAGGTTCACCTAATTTTAACTAAACTAGAAGGTATCACTGCTGATAATATTATTAAGAAGTTACTTAAATACAATTTGTTTTTGTATTGACTTTAAGAATATGTTAAGTTAAACCGCTCAGGAAGAATATAATCTTTCAAATACCTTATTAAAATTTGTAAAATCTATCCTAAGATGTTGCATAGCATAACTTTATAGTGCGTAGCGATTTATCAGAGTTATTTCGACGTAGTTATACAAAAAAGGCGCCAAGCTTCCACTATGCAAAGTGGCAAGGCCGCGCAGCACGTGGCCAAGTAGGCGCCTGTTGCTACGTAGTCGTCCCCCCCCTCTACACCTCCCATTCCTCACGCTTGTCCCCCTACCGCTACGCGATGCGACGTTGCCACTTTGTTACACTCTCAGTGTCTGTTGAGAGGGCAAGTTTGTGATTTGGCTGTTTTTGAGTTACTCTGACTACGTGTTTCACATTTTTTATTTATATTGAGATTGATAACAAATAATTATTATATTGCGAGTGAAAAATACGTTAAAATTCTGTTTGAAAATTATGTTTCACACGTGAATATTCTATGTATATCAACGTTCTGAATTCATAAACTATTTAAAAAAAAAATCTGCGACTTTGAAAAACAAAATAAAGAAATCACATAACCTCCCGTATTTTTTTTTAACTTTGGCCAAGTGTTCAACGAACCGGTAAGCCACAGATTTTTTTGCAGTGGAATGTTAAAACATTAAGGAACAAGATTTTTTTACATAACTACACAAGATATATATTTATGCAGGATTTTCAAAACACAATTCTCCGATTTTAATGTTTTGGGTATTTGCGTAAGTTGATTGAAAAAGTGTTCTTATGAATATTTTAACAAAATCGTCAATGATCAATAAATGAATAAATATAATCGCATTAAGTATAGTATAGTAAAATAATATCATTGAGTACTACAACCACGTGTCGAGGGTTTAATGAAAATATCCGCCTCGAGCGAGTGTTTATAAACAATCCGTGGCGTAAGCTTTTATAAGTACCCTTCAAACGTTACTTGTCACTGCCGTTGGACTGTTATTGATTGCGAGTGAAATAAGAATTTCGTACCAATAGCCGTGACCTTCAAAGTGATAAAATTGGAAAAGCATGTTAATTATTTTTAGAGCAATTGTGTTAGCTATTTATTTTTAGGGGTATTTCGTTTCCTATGAAAATTAGCTTAATTTTATAAGTAGCTATCAGCAGTTAAATTTAAAACAGAATAGCATCAAATGAGACTCGTAGGCCCATATTTTAGGACGAGACTCAAGCGTTGATCTTCACTTATACACAATTCTTCTACACAATTTTTATATATAATACAATATTTGCGCTCAATCTGTCTGGCGTCGGCGGCTCATTGGTGTGGACTGTTGCCTTCCGACCTGGGGGGTGCAGGTTCAAATCCCGTAACGTACCAATGTACGTACCAATTTTCGAAATTATATGTACCTTCGTTAATCCTACGCTCTTACGTTAAAGGAAAACATCGTGAGGAAACCTGCGCACGCCTACGAAGAGATTCAAAGATACTGCGTGAAGTCGGCCAATCCGCACTGTGCCTGCGTTGAAGACTTAGGCTTTACGGGTAGGCTCGTGCCCCTCGGTGGGGACGTGTAGTGAGCTGATATTTTATGATGATATTCATAAGACCAACTGCTCTTTGATAACAGTCCCAAAAGCATGAAAACATATCGAAACTCATTATAAAACAATGATATTCTGTAATAGAAAGACGCAGATATTACACCAGTGCAAATGTGTAAATACTCAAAAATGACCCAATTGGATCTTACAGTTAGTCTGCAATCTGCATCGAGCGTTTTGTGTGCGTGCTTGCTAATTTTAATCCAATACGTCATCTAATATGTCTGAAAGTGTAGAAAACTTCAAAATTTATAAATTTCAAGGGATTTCATACGACATATAAATATTATGAGGTATTAAGATTTATTAGCACAATTTTATTATTTTTTCCAAATATTTATTTTAAATTACGCTTAGGCGGCCATAGTGAGTAAAGAAAGAGATGGATTTTAGGTTTTCACTTGAGAGCGATAACGACGCGAATCGTCTTAAAACTGTCCAACCACTTATTTCCATTTTGACATTTGAATTTTTTGGTAAATATCTTTTGTTTACAAAAGGCGTAGTCGAAGGCAACAGCCCACACCAATGAACCACCGATGGTGTCAAATTGATATGGATTTAAAATAAATAATTTTCTCATATTACTTGAAATGATACCCTTTGTAAAAATAAGTTTGTCAAACTCATCATCATCAGCCTATCATTTTTTGTCCACTGCATTTTTTTGCCTAAGTACTATGTGGGAGGCTGTCTCTAGAGAGTTGAGGAAGGTATCAAATGCCAAATATCGTCCTCTGAATGAGAGTCTTATAATATAAGGCACTATGACAAGTGATATAACAATAAATAAATAATATATATCCCCTGACATTCAAACAGCGCCATCTAGCCCCAAGCTAAACATGATATATAGTTTTTTACAAAGACATATGCATTTTACATAGAAAATACCCAGACCAATACAAACAGACATGTTCATGCATACAAATGTTCGTAAGGCCCTGGGATCGAACCCGGAACCCATGGTGTAATAGCCGACGTCTCAAGCATTACACCAGATGAGTCGTCGTAATCGAACTTTATTGATTCCAAAAATAGTAGAATCAACCTAGACAGTTCCTATAAGCCGTAAAAGAAAAAAATACTCTCAATAATGCACTCTCCCTAGCGGGCGAGAACTTAATTCTCACATAATTTGGTATGGGTTGGAACGGAGCTGTTTAATTACATCGTATT
This sequence comes from Leucinodes orbonalis, assembly GCA_019425675.1. Classification (NCBI taxonomy): domain Eukaryota; kingdom Metazoa; phylum Arthropoda; class Insecta; order Lepidoptera; family Crambidae; genus Leucinodes; species Leucinodes orbonalis. The sequence goes on from PQWD01006128.1 coordinate 71,240, forward strand.
TACACTTCGATGAACAATCGTAATAGTCAAGTAATTGCTGTGGGACACGGGACGAAGTTGATTTAAAATAAAACAAGTGGATATATTTGTTTTGATGTCTATAATTAACAGAGGATGTCTCATAATATAACACAGAAGTTTTCGATACTTAATTAGAAGTGTCATAGCAATAGACATGGGACATGTAACATTACTAAACCTGAACAATGACAGCAATCAAATATAGCTTGAAACCGCTGAAATGATGTTAAAATAATACCTAAACTGAATACTTATAAGGTAAATTGTATTTAACGATTTAACTGTAGGTATTCTAGACAAGTATGAAATCGATTGTGCCTGTGCATATACTCGTATATGGCAGCAGTTGAAACGTTAAAATTAAACAAATAAATATTTTTGTAAAATTTGTATTGCCCTAAGTACCCTAATCTTAAAAAAGCTTAGGTTGTGTTATAAATAACTGGAGCAGTCCTGTGTGATATTACATGAAATAAGCCAGTAACATACATACCAGTAGGTAATGCTTTTTGCTTCAACGAATTGCATTCCACTGCTGGACAAATATATTTATCATCAGCATCATACAGTTTTGGAATAAAGTATTTTTGCTATCGAACCGTTCTATTTTTGTTAAATAATCTTTGATTGTACGGAACCTAGACGTATACATCCCGTATTTGTGACTAAATTCAACTTGTTTTAATAAAGAAGGAAAATCTGGTTCCACTGTATGTACTCATACTGTACTATTAGTTTAATTTAACATTCCCGGGTTTCCGGGGGTGTGGGTAGTAAAGAGCACGCATGCGCTGACACTTGTTGAGTACACGTGGTTGCAAAAATGCCGCGGGCCGATACCTATTAAGGTAGCATTAGCCAGACAGCTGATAAATGTATTGGGAAAAACCCTTCTGCGCCCAAATTGACTTTTATATCTAAATAATTACTCATAAGCACGTTTTGTAACGGTTTTATTCTTCGTTGTTTTATCTAATTTTTCATCACAAGTGATTTGTAATTATTGTGACATTCCCTTTTATTATAACGGTACTTAGTGAAATGTTTGGAGAAAATACTACGAAATACAACGGGACTTAATATTTTCTATTAAATCACGAATCACGATGTAACATAAATAATATTTTCACTGTGAATCTTAGAAGCAGCATTTTATGGTCCTGCTAATGGATAACGTACGTGTCAATCATGGTTCCTATTTATGTATTCTGCTATTAGTGTTTTGAAAATCTAATAAAGTATAAACTAGACTCGGTTGATTTATTATTTTTTAAGAGAAAACGAAGACTTGGTTTCAAAATAAAATCCAATCAGGCGCCGAGATCGAACTATGTTTGGGGGTCCAGTGGACACTTCATATTTTGGGGGCCGAGGGTAGAGTGTGGACAAAACCCGGACTCTCATCGTTTTAGTAGCTTAAATTTTAAGATCATTAATTACATTTAACATAACATACTCTATTTCGCCAATGACAGAAAAGGTACTTTAGTGTTAACTGACATAAAATTTTATATATTTTTTTATATACTAACACTAGTAATACTAGTTTATACGTAACCCATCCTACGTAAAGGTATTTCTTAAATACTTTTTTTGTAAAATTATAAATTATTTTCCTATTAATTACTCTCCTGACCTGAGTAAAGCACAAAAAATGCGCTACGCATCGCGGCCTGGCAAGGTTGCGTTCGCCACAAAGTTAGCGCTCTACGGTTCATTGACTCGAAAATGCGTCAGCTAGCTCTTTATAAAGAGCAAAGCGAGAAAATAAACGCGATAACCGCATCTGCACTACACAATGCTACTGGTGAACGAACCGCTCTAAATAGGTCGTAAACCGGTCGCGAGTGATGCGGCAAGGATACTCTGACATGGCCAGGTTAAGTGGAGGTTGGACAGGCGCAATTTGTTTATCAAACCTACCTCAAAGATGCCCAGATATAGCTTTTTATATTTCTTGGTGATGCTAGAATAATTATTAGTAGTATTGTACTAAATATTACTTTTTATTGTTACTCAAAGAAAACGAATCTAAAATGTTCACTATTTACTCGTAATATACACGAATAAAACCGTCACAGAATTCCAGTCAAATTATGACAACGAGGAAACTAAATGCATTCTTGAAACAGTTAAATAAAATATATTTTCCTATACGCTCACATGAACATTTACGATCCCACATTACATAGGTTGACACACACTCTTGTGACTGTATGTGTGTGTAATATTAAGGATACTAAATTATTATTTATTTACTGGGTCTGAAACAAATATTAATAAGTTTCGTGTTATTCCCTTTATTTGCACTCGTTTTTGAAATATCATAGAAGATTTAGCTGTGTTTCGTAAGAGTATACTGTAATACAGGTGTTCCTAATACCTTATTTCGAAATTAGTCATCATCTAACTACTTAACATATAATTACGAACATAATACGAGTATACTTACTAACGAAAGTCAGGGAATGAAAATTAAGTGTGACCTTTTCTTTCCATAAAAAGGTAAAAGATATTATTACAAAAAAGATAGTTATCATACGTAACTAAACATCAATCAGTTCAACAATTAACCAAAAACAATATAATATACAATAAAGCAAACAAACATTGTAGATCAATATCTTGACGATTCAAAAGTGTCATTTAATGATTTGTTTGAATAAAGCGTTTTTGAGTTTGAGTTAGCCAGACTAACTGTAAGCACAGGCATATTCTAGTAACTTCAATAGTGCACCGATACCAAGCCTACTAATATAAATTAATCCCAAAAAAGCGCTTAATAAACTGATAAACATACATAAATATTGTAATATAGGTTTCTATATTATTATATATTATTGGTCTGGGTGTTTACCCAGACCAATACAAACAGACACGTTCATGCAAACAAATGTGTGTACTGCCCGGGGATCGCACTCGGATCCCTTGGTGTAATCTCGATTATTACATCACATGGATCATCAGATCAAAGCTCAATGGCAAGTAAAAACGGTGAAAACTGTAATATCCTATAATCATATTTTCATCCACTAAAATCCTAACAACCACCTTAAACATTAGTATTTAAATCAATAGAAAGTAGGGGGGTGCCCTTAGTTTTATACTCCTACAAAAGGTTGTAATTCTGAGCACCTGCCGAATCGTGGGCAATTTCCCATCCTAAGAATAATTCACACCGTTATCATACTCCCAAATAAAATTGTTTAAGCTCCGGAATAGGATGTGTTTAATCTTCTATACAAATAGAATCGGGTGCCTATTTGCGATTTCAAATTAACCATTTTTTCTTCATGCATATAAATATACTGGCTGTTCCCCGTGGTATTAACCGCGGTATAAGATTATATTTCCCCGCAGTAAAACATAACCTAAAAGGGCGAATATCACGCGGCCGCCGCGGTAAAACATTGCTTTATTTTTTCTAAAAAAAGAAGTTTATGTTTTTCTTTATTACATCATCTACCTGCCCAAAAAAGGCTGGTCCAAATCGGTCCAACCGTTTACCAGACAGAGTCAGATATTACCCGGATCAAACAGACAGACATATATTAAAAAATATATTCATAGCATGAAGAAAAAAATTATTTTTTCAATATTCCTCACAGTTACTTTTATTTTATTTATAAGTAATAGATGTACCTGTATAAGCTACATACACCGAAATACAATTTTAAAAATGTTTGTCTGTTTGTTCTGGGTAATCTCTAAAAAGGCTGGACCGATTTTGGCGGGTAGTTAATGTTATAAGGAAAAACTCAGGCATCTTTTAATTGAGAAAAATCCTTTTATTTTGAATAATAAAATAATGCTGTTCCGTGTGCTGTGCGTCTATACAGGCCTTTTTAATAAATTTGGTATGAAGTTAGCCGACACTCGGGATAAACACATAGGCTACGTTTTACAGCGGAAGAATGTATTAGCTTTGCTTGAAGTGCAGTTTAGAATCAGTTATTTGGTGCAATTTTTGCGACTATTCAGACATCTCTCATGTCTTCCTGACAGTCACAACTCCGGGCCCCGCTGAATTTTGTGACAGGTTCATATAGCTTGAAACCCATATCCACTAAAGTGTTAATGATTTCATGACGCTTATTGTCAGTTCTGACTAGAATGACATGAGCGGATTGTCTCTAAAATGCCATTGTTAACGATTCGGTGCTCTTGCGCCGAGTTCAAGGACAAACTTTAAAATACGGAATGTAAACTTTGGACCTGAATAAATATTAGTAGCCACCGATAATGTTACAATCTGTAATTTAAGATCCCTTTATTCTTCATTTTAAAACCTACCGAACGCGTTATCCGTTAAGGCCGATCGTGCAAGTAAATCAATATAGTGCGGGCCTGTTGCAAATTGGGATAAAAATATAGTTCATCATCATAATCAGCTCAACGTCCCCACCGAAGGGCACGAGCCTACCTGTGTAGCGTGTATAGGCCTAGTCGTCCACACAGATCCAGTGCGTATTGGCAGACTTCATGCTCAACCTTTGAATTTCTGCGCCAGTGCGCAGGTTACCTTACGATTATTTCCTTCATCGTAAGAGCATCGGATAAACGTACGAGTATATTTAATTTGGAAAATACAAAAAGACGTGTACGTGGTGGGTTTTGAACCTGCATCCTCCCAGGTCGGAAGGCAGCAGTTCACACCAAGGAGCCACCAATGCTCTATGTGGCTTTTATACTAGTTTTTTCCCGTGCGGTATAGGATATTCTCCCGCGCGGTTAGATATATCACGCGCAGCGAACGTGACGAGCGGCCGATGCCGCCGTGCGGAACAACGGTATTTTTTTCTCTATAAGATTTTTTAGAAAATATATAAATAGCCTAAGTTTTTCCGCTCGGCCGTACCACGCGCGTAGACATAATATTCATGGATTGTGTGTTGTTAGTTGCCACCTGTGCTACGTACGACCGCTTATTACATCAGCTACCTGTCCAAAAAAGTCTGCCAAATCTGTTGAGCCATTTCAGAGATTACCCGGAACAATCAGACAGACGGATAGACGAAAAATTTTAGAATTAATAATTTGGCGTATGTACCGTATATATATATATATTCATTTCCATAAAGAAAAAAAATGACATTTCAATATTACAAACAGATGCTCCAATTTTATTTTTATATGTCAATAACTCCAAAAGTACTGATTTTGTTATGTTTAAATAACTGTTGGAGTGCGGGGTCCGTAGCTTGCTATATGGCTAACAAGGCGCTGTAGCAATGGTAGTCATATAGATAGCATTTTAGGAAAGTGGGGGGTTAAAACGGGACAAAAAGTAGCCTAAAACCTATTTTAGGTTAGTTTCTATCAACATACCAAGTTTCAATAACATCTACCTTAAAAAGTGAGGAAAATTGGATATGATACTTCCTCCCCTATTTGAAGGGTTTGGGGGTGGATTTTTGAAAAAAAAAATATGCCATAATTTTTCGTTTCCGACAAATAGTCCGCATACCAAATTTCAGCGTCATACTACAAAAATTATTATTATTATTACTACAAAAAAGAAGGCGACAAAAGGAAATTGTCCCCAAGTGATGGGCAGCAGCATCACTTCGGTACTGGTGTATCCCTGCGCTCACCAACCCGCCTGCCAAGCGTGGTGAGTATGGCAAAAACCCCCAAATGATAGACACCAATAAATTGCGGCCCTAGTCCCGGCGGCCCCGCTATTCCGGGCTACGGTAGCGGCCACGGTTACGGCGGGGCAAGAGGTGCTAAGAATCTCCGGCAGAGATCCGGCTACCAAAATAAACAACAACGGCAATTAAAACTGGCAACATATAACACGCGCACACTGAGGACTGACGAAAAACTATTGGAGCTGGAAACGGAGTTAGACAGGTTGCATTGGGACATAATAGGTTTGTGTGAAGTCCGAAGACAGGGGGAGGACACCACAATACTGCAATCCGGCAACCTGTTCTATTACCGTGAGGGCGACCAGCTATCCCAGGGTGGTGTCGGGTTTCTCGTCCATAAGTCTCTCATCAACAACATAGTGGGGATCGAAAGTGTGTCAGCTAGGGTAGCGTACCTTGTATTAAGAATCACCGAGCGCTATGCGCTAAAGGTGATACAGGTTTACGCACCGACTTCATCCCACTCCGACGATGAAGTGGAGGTTATGTATGATGATATTAGCAGAGCTATGCATACCTCCAAGACACACTTTACGGTCGTCATGGGAGACTTCAACGCAAGGCTGGGCATTCGGAATGATTGTGAGTTGAAAGTGGGGCAATATGGATTTGGGCATCGGAACCCCAGGGGACAGCGGCTGGCCGATTTCATGGAAAAAGAGGGACTCTTTATGATGAACTCTTTTTTCAAGAAGCCGCCGCAGAGGAAGTGGACTTGGTTGAGTCCCGATGGTTCCACACGAAATGAGATTGACTTCATCATGACCACCAGAAGACATATATTTAACGATGTCTCTGTGATCGCCAGGGTTAAAACCGGTAGCGATCACCGTATGGTGAGAGGCACGTTAAATATAAATGTTCAACTGGAAAGGTCTCGTCTGATGAAGTCTACGCTCCGACCTAACGTGATTCAAATCATAACCCCGAAAGCTTTCAACTCGAATTGCAGAATCGCTTTGAATGCCTAGAGAGCTGCGTAACAGTGGACGATTAATAGCGGGCTAGTGGAAACTCTGCAATCAGTTGGGTCTAAGTTTTGCAAGGGACAACGCAAATTAAGACCCAATAAACTATCTCAACAGACTCTCGATCTCATGGCGACAAGACGACAGATGAAGCTGCAGTCTTCAGACGATGCGTCACAATACCGGCAGCTCAATAGACGTATATCCAGTTCCTTGCGACGCGATGTTCGTCACTTTAATACAAAGTGTATTAAAGAGGCAATAGAACAGAACAGAGGTTCGAAGGTGTTTGCGAGGAACATGTCTATTGGGCAAAGCCAGCTGATTAGTTTGAAGACCAACGGCGGAAATGTAGTCTCATCCAAACCAGAGATTTTGAGGGAGATTGAGAAGTTCTACAGCGAGTTATATACCGCTACACAGATTCCCGCTTCAACTTAGCCGAAGACCCAAGAGCTAAGTTAACCCGACACCTTTCTGAGGATATCCCGGAGGTCACTTTGTGCGAGATTAGGATGGCTCTGAAACAACTTAAGCGAAATAAGGCCCCCCGAAGAAGACGGAATTACCGCAGAACTTTTGAAAGCAGGTGGCACGCCAGTGCTTAAGACCCTTCAGAAGCTCTTTAATTCCGTGATCCGTGAGGGTGCGACGCCAGAGGCGTGGAGCAATGGCGTGGTGGTGCTTTTCTTCAAAAAAGGCGACAAAACATTGCTGAAGAATTATAGACCCATCACGCTATTGAGCCACATTTACAAGTTGTTCTCCAAAGTCATCACGAACCGTCTCGCTAGTAGGTTTGACGACTTCCAGCCTCCCGAACAAGCCGGGTTCCGCAAAGGCTTCAGCACCATAGACCACATACATACGCTGCGGCAGGTTATACAGAAGAGAGAGTATAATCGGCCATTATGCTTGGCGTTTGTGGACTATGAGAAAGCCTTCGATTCGATCGAGACTTGGGCTATGCTTCAAGCCCTCCAACGGTGCCATATCGATTACCGCTATATCGAAGTATTGAGAAGTTTGTACGAGAGCGCCACTATGTCAGTCCGAGTACATGAAGAGCTTACACAACCTATCCAATTGCACCGAGGAGTGAGACAGGGAGACGTTATATCTCCGAAACTGTTCACAGCTGCATTGGAAGATATGTTTAAGCTGCTCGATTGGAAAGGACTTGGCATCAACGTCAATGGCGAGTACATCACTCATCTTCGATTTGCCGATGATATAGTAATCATGGCAGAATCCATGGAGGATTTAGGTACTATGCTCAATACCCTTAACAGAGCTTCGCAACAGGTGGGTCTTAAAATGAACATGGACAAGACGAAAGTCATGTCTAATATCCATGTTGTGCCCATACCAATATCAGTTGGAAGTTCTGAACTCGAAGTTGTAGACGAATATGTGTACCTGGTAGGTCCAACTTCGAGCAGGAGGTTTCGCGTCGAATCCAATTAGGATGGGCAGCGTTCGGGAAGTTAAGGGAGATCTTTTCGTCCAAAATACCTCAGTGTCTGAAGACGAAAGTCTTCGACCAGTGTGTGTTGCCGGTTATTACATACGGAAGTGAAACGTGGTCGCTTACTAAGGGCCTCTTAAATAGGCTTAAAGTTGCTCAACGTGCTATGGAAAGGGCTATGTTAGGTGTTTCCCTACGCGATAAGATCCGGAACACGGATATCCGTAGGAGAACTAGAGTGACCGACATAGCCCACAGGATAAGCAAGTTGAAGTGGCAGTGGGCAGGGCACATAGTGCGTAGAACCGATGGCCGATGGGGCGGAAAGGTTCTCGAGTGGCGTCCGCGTAACGGAAAACGAAGCGTAGGCCGACCCCCAACCAGATGGTCTGATGATCTGGTTAAGGTGGCAGGTAGCAGATGGATGTCAACTGCAAGGGATCGGTCCGCGTGGAAATCATTAGGGGAGGCCTTCGTTCAGCAGTGGACTTTCTAGGTTGTAATGATGATGATGACTACAAAAATTGCGGAATGTTCCATACAAACTTCCAACCCCCATTTTAGGGAAGTGGGAGGTGATAGCGGGACAAAAAGTAGCCTTAAACCTATTCTGGGTTATCTTCTATCAACATACCAAGTTTTTATAAAATCCGTTCAGTCGTTTAGGCGTGAAAGCGTAACAAACAGACAGACAGACAGAGATACTTTCACATTTATAATATTAGTATGGATAATAAGACCGACATATGAAATATATTTATATATCATTCCGATTTTGAGCTTTGTAACCGTTCCATTAATGGAAGAGTAGAATTATACACATACATGTAAAATGCTGTGACTATGCATTTTGTTTGATAATAAAACTTTTGTATTATCTTTTTGTTTATGACACATAGTAAAAACTTAGTACCTAACAATTAATCTATATTATGTCTCTCGCCAACAACATCAGCTTATGTTTGTCATAGGTGTCCGTTCCGTTACCTTTCCTAGAAGCTGGTGACATGTTACACAGCTGATAAGCGAAAACATGAACTGCCAGTAACATAATTTAAGACGAATCACGATTTGAAAACAAATACACTGATCCTTTAATTTGTTATCTTCATTTCTTAGAAAGAAATATTGACAGGAATACCCGAAATTCATGTTTACCATTTTGAATCCCATTAAGTAGTTTCTAATTGCAGAAACTTAAACACCTCTTCTTATAAAAATGGTAAAAAACTAAACCTTTGTTTTCTAGTATATCTGGCTTACAGTACGTCTCCTTAGTCAGATTTTTCCGAAGTATCTCCTATCCTGCACTTTTAAGTGACTTCAAAACGTATTTTTTTATCAAGTTTACAAAAACCGCGCGAATTGAAATAACATTAATTTGACTGATAACTAGTAATATAAGTAATTCCAACATAACAACAATGATTTCAAAATGGTATAAAAAACTTGAAAAATAATTCAAAACTATCCGTTTGTAAAATGGACCACTAGGAGGATATGGGTTATTTGCTTATATCACAGAAAAGATAATATATACTTTAAATGAGCGCCACTAGTATCCTGACTTAGGAAAAGGCACAGCCTAGTACAAAAAGTAGATCAGTTTATTTTGCTTATTGAAACATGGAATAAAATAATATAATTTTATTAAAAACAACAATTATGAATCTGGTTAGCTACCTTATGAAGATTTGTTGAGTCGAATCAGTTTCAATTAATGTCTCTTACACACTTTGTAGTATTGTTTGTGTTTCCAGCCCAATTCCTGCGAAAGGATTCAGTACTGTGGGACATCTAAATTCATGGAAACAGATCAATGGTTTCAACCAATATAGATGTTTACAGACATTCACAAAGTACCAATGCGCCCCTGTTTAGGCCAAAGAGCTTGTAAGAATTTTCGGAAGTGAACAACAGATGAATGTCGATACTGAATTTACATTTTAACATAGTGATATATATTTTTTAATATACTAGCTGTACTCAGTCACATTATGATTGAATGATTGAGAAATTACAAACGAAATAAAGAATACATTTCATATAAGTTTAATTTACTTTTATATTATAAAATATTTATAACATCTACTTCCGATTTGGTGAAAGGCGCAGTCCGATCACGACACAAGATTTTTCATTTAAGTGGATAATCAGGGATATTATAATTAAATAATTAGTATCACAAGGATTTTTTTCATAAATACCTAAACTATGTAAATGGAAACGAATATTGGTTCACGGGACTGTAATTACGGTTGTCAGTGTAGTGAGTGTTTTCCTCGGATAGTAACAAAACAAGCGACACACACACACAGCTGTTCGTTAAAAAATAGTTTTTCGTAGTCGCGGATATGAGACTTATTAAAAAAAGGAGATGAAAACAATCCTTGATGCGAATTATATATCAGGAGGATAAAATTTCAATCGGTGCAGAACTTTTGGAGTTTTTAAGCGTAAGTTTTTATATCATAATCATCAATCAATAACAGCCCACTGCAGAGCACAGGCCTTCCTGCACAGCATAGCTGTGGGGAGATTGGCCCGTAATTCAACACGCTGACCCAATGCAAATTGTGGGTGTGAACGACTACCATCCTAAGATTGTAGCCGGAACCGACGGCTTAACGTGCCCTCAGGAGCACGGAATCATTTTCCTTTTCGGACAATCAGGAGATTCAGCCTGCAATCTCGTAACCGAACTGAGAAAAAGCACACATAGAGACGATTCCCCGCGGGATTCGAACCCACGACCTCCAAGTTATGTATTGATCTAAGCCAAACGCTGTAGCCATTTACCCACGAAGGCATTGTATATGGCCTATAACGTCCCACTACAGGAAGTAATGTACCAGTGGGGCGGTACAGGCTGATTATGATGATTAATGTCTTTTGTCAGTAAGAGAATCAATTAAACAAATTGGAACAATGAATGCTTCATAAAAACACGGCATGACACTAATTTGAGTAAATTAATAGTGAGTTAATCTAATGTAAGTATTGCCTCCATTACTCAAGAGGAAACTTCTAAAATAACTAGGTTGGTTGGTATATACGTTTTGCTTGTTGCAGTTCCCTTTTGTACAGAGTTATGTGTATAATTATAATTCAAATTAATAAAAACGATAATCCTATTTTAATTAAAATTCCTTTCTAAAGGTGGAACGTCATCAAGCAACGGTGGTATAGCTCAAGTTCAGGCGTGACTTTCACTAAACTAGTTGCGATGCCTGTTACGTGTCCCAATAATTAATAATTTGAATGAATAATACATATCCTAAAAAATGTATGGCCAATCTCTGCTGATTGTAGTTAAATATTGGAATAAAAAAATACGCCACCTCGAGCAGTGAATCCAATAGCTTAGTCTCAATCGACAGAGGCGCGATTGTCGCCGATGCAAGCGCGGCGCCTCTCAAGGCCAGTCGCCTTTCGACCGCTTGAATTAACATAATATAACAAATTATACACACATACATATCTATATGTTAACTGGTTTTCATAGGGCTGATCAAAATTTCGTCTTGGTTGCATATATTTTTTTATTGCTGACACACCACTTTTAACTATGTTTTTTATTTCGTATTCGACCTATTTGGTGTAGTGCTTGAGACGACGACTACTACATCAAGGTTTCGGGTTCGATCCGGGTTCATGCAGTACAAACATTCGTGTACATGAACATGTATCTTTGTATTGGTCTGGGTGTTTCTACAAGTATGTGTTTTTATATATTTATTTACAAAAAATATACCCCTAAGTATGTGTATCCGTTGTAGCTTGTAATACAACCTCCACGCTTAAATTGGAACTTGATGGCGCTGTTGAATTTTTTATCATATAGAGTAAACGGAAGGTCAGTTCGCTCTCCTGGTGTTAATTGATTGGACTTAACAGGGATTCAGTTATTATACGGACTATCAGGCACTGCGGTGGTGGTCGTCGACAGCTACGCGTCGTAATACTGATTTGGAGTAGCGTCGCTGCTTCCTCGGGTTATGATGACCCGGGATAAGGGGCAATCGGGCGTTTCTCGACATGATTCGTTTGCAAGGTACGACTTAATTTAGTCTTATTATTATGGCATATTCGATTAAAATTGGTAAGCATACCTTGGGTACAAAAACAAGTACAGTTCGCTGCTGCGCTCGATGCAGACTTCCCCTTTTATCTGTATTATCATGTTGACAACTGAAAGAAACCAATTGGGTCGTCGTCTTATCAATGCGCGCATTGATGACATAACCTGCTTCTTTGATATTGTATATATCGTGGTTTAAGTACCAAATGGCACAACCTTCCGCAAAAAAGGTTTCGACAGACTTTAAATTTATTTAATAGTATAGCTCGAGCGTAATTTACGATAAGAGGGCGTGAATAAAGTTAATATAGGTAAGATTAGGACATAGATCATGAATTAGAGAAGAGACCAAAAACTGTATTGACCTATAACTTTTGTCACACACCATTAGTAGCATCAATACATTCTCTAGAAGTGTACAAAAAAAAAACTCATCAAATCATCATTATATTAGCAAAACAGTAAAAAAAATGTTGTTAAATAAATTGAACACATAAGTGGTTCACAGTAGCGATGCGAGAAATACCTATTCCAATTGCCAGCCAACAATGTATTTATAAAGACGCAATAGGTTTGTATTGGGTGGCGCGAGCGGGCGCGGCGCAGGCGGGTGACGCAGCTGTGACGCGCTCTGACGATTGCAACTCGTGCCCGTAAACAATTTGCTGTTTGTAAACAAGCTAATGAAAACACAACCACGTTGCTTACAAGCCAAGCAGCTGACACATACATTAAAGGTTCTGCTTTATTTCCAATAAAACACCCCTCAAGACGCTTAAAGAAAATCTTAGAGTAATAAAAATAAGAATGACCGTATTTCGAATGACATGTTATACACATTAATATGTTTAGTTATACCTTAGATGTATTTAATTTGATTGTGACACGAATTTGAAATACCTACAGCTTGAAATATCCACATGTTACATACATATACATACAATTATTACATAAACCTCTTTATTAAGTGAATTATTCTTATTGTAATAAAATGCCTATAGACATGTTATTTTTTAGCTTATTTGACGTAAGTAGGTCGAATAATAACGTTTGCGAACAAAGCGAATATCGAGAATTATCAGTTATCATCATTTATGTGATGTACAATATATTTGATATAAGCAAATATATAGCATCATGCAGCTTTTCTGGTTAGAGAATAAGAGAGTAAGTATACTAAAATTTAAAAGTAACAGATTATAGCTTATATGTGTCGATAGCAGAACGATAGAACAATCTCGAGGATGTGCAGGAATATATGTATCTACCAGGGCCAAACCATCCAACTTGGCCGGCAGAAATTAGATAAAGAGGCTAGTTCGATTCGGTTGGGCTAGGCGGCATTTGGCAAGTTAAGTCAAGTTAATTCCGCAATGCTTAAAGACGTAAGTCGTTGAGCCATTCTCAGGATTTCTCTCAGGCATAAAATCATAAATGGTGTTATTCGTGAGAGAACTAAAGATCGACATGGATCGCCGTATCAGCAACTGTCGTGTTAGTAGGCTGGTCACATATTTCGCAAAACCGATGGCTATTTGTGTAGATGAGTTCTGAAGTGGAGACCGCATCTTAGCAAGCGTAGGGTAGGACGCCTTCGGCCCGATGGTCCGTAAACTTTCATTAGGTCGCTGGTGGAAGCTAGATGAGAATGTGGACGACCGGGATGTCTGGCGCAGCATGGGGCAGACCTAGCAGTGGATTGCATATAAATAATAAATTGGATAAAACACTCACATACATTATCCTATGATACTTAAGGTTTTCGTGGAGATGTGGCCTCGCTCCGCAATATCTATAACGTAGATATTTCTAAGGGAAGTGTTCGGACGATTCGTTTGGATTCGTACTTGCTTCTACATTTCAGTACAGTACACTTAGACAAAACTCGAACCACCTAGATGAATGGATATCTTCTATAGTACGTTTTTGTCAAAATTTATTACCAGAACGACAAAATTTTGGAATCAGTTGCCACAGGAAATATTTCTTGAACTAGTTGTTCTTCACAAAAAGAGTGTATTCCTATTTGAGGGCCAGCAACGCATTTCTATGCCCTCTAGTATAATATTGCAAATGCATGTTATAAAGGTAATCTTATTTTCACCCTGTAGCATTTAAAAATATTAGTGGTACTATAAGGTACCATATTCCAGTTTACTAAAAAAAAATCAGATACCTTTTAGGGTTATAGGTATAAAGCACCTGAACTAATTTATTGAAGAAATTGTAAACCGAGGGAGGTAACAAAGCCTATGAAATATCGACAGATATCGACCAAACCTATGGTCAACTTTCACTCTGCAGACCTGCTATGGTAGCTATGCGGCCTCGAAAGTTTCGCTTTTGATTACGTTTTAAACATAAAATTAAAAGTCATTTTTTTATTAGGCAAATTATAATTTTATTTTTGAATGCTGATTTTCTGTCAAAAGCCTTTTGAAACGGAACGTTTTTTCTTGAATATAATACTATTTTGACGACCCATGTGGTGATTGGTTGAGATTCCTCGATCGATGCCCGGGCAGTACAAACATGTGTATGCATCAACATGTCTGCTTGTATTAGTCTGGGTGTTTTCTATGCATAATATGTATGTGTATTATATTTATTGCTAATTTCAAAAAATTTATTTGTTTATATACCATTAACGTTAACATGGGAACGTTTCCCATGAATGTGCGTAAAGAAAGAAAGAAAAAAACATTTATTTTTATGAACAGAGTATGTTAGTTAAGGCTAGGTCAGAACTATGGACATTTTCTTTATTCAATATTGTGCTTTCAAGTAGTAAGAAAATTCAAAAATTCATTGCAATTTTGATTTGTTTTTTTGTTATAAAATCTTATTAACCTGGGTACTAAATAACGGATAAACATATTATATCTTCTTTATATTAAAAGTTGAATTTCATAGAAAAGTAAACCATTTTTATAAATTGTGTATTATTTTAAGACATCTAACATTACTTTCAGCACATTTATATTATAATAGTATCTTGGACCTTGCTTCGTTGGAGACACGAGACGGTTCAAATGAACCAAGGTCGTTTCCCATTTGCATTGGGCTTCTAAGGTCATCATAAGATACGGACTGAACTATGGGTTTTCTTACCAATAAGTTGAAATCTAAGTTGTTTTTTCTATTACTTTAAAAATTAATTTTAAATGCATTATTAAATGGAATGAAACCGCAATTAAACTGAACTTGTTACGAAGCGACGCAAGTGTTGCGGGCAAGAAAAGACGTGCTATAATAATATCCGCTCATCTACAGTTTAAATATAAAACCGGTCTGCGGTGCGCGTCGTTGTGGAATTTTTCGCTCGGCACATATATTGAGGTCCTATTTTTTTATAGCACGATAAGCTTAGCTTAGGTTGTGTGGTCGCTGAGCTAAATAACAGAACACACAACTCAAATTATCTTTATTCAAATACAGATACTTTTGAATCGTCAATTGTTATTATTATATTTTTTATGACTCAACCACCGGTTCGTAATAAGTAGGATCTTCGAGAAGAGCCAGCAAGAAACTCAATAGTCACTCTTTTAAACTTGTATATCATTGATTACAGAGTTTTGTCATTTACCTTCACCTTTTTAATATTTATTCCGAACCAAAAGCACTGTTACAAATTGTTGAATTACAATTTGATATACAAGTTATTCCTAGGATATTGATAAGTATTCACAAATTATAAAAAAAAATTTTGTACTTGTAACACTATGTGCAAGACAACAACCCTTTGTGGACATTAACTAGATTAAGTTAAATGTATTGAGACGCTAGGTACGTCAAAATATCTGTTTCTTAAATACTTTCCCAAGTGAATAATGGAGTCTAAGGTTGTGGCTTGGAGTTAAAAGAACAATAATTAAATATTTTTTTATTATTTTCACGCCAAATGTTATTACGTCACGTTCTAATTTATGTAATGTGGCAAGCCCAAAACCATTCGCGTGCCGCGGGTAACTTCGCATTGCCATCAGCCCAAATCAGTTTACCAGAAATGCCGATGAATTTTATATTTCCGCTATAAGCAGTTTGGGTCCCAACACTAAACAGTGCGCGATAGCGCGACTCACTAAATCCAATACATTTTTTATTCATGAAAACGATTGACGTTTGTATGTTAATTCAGCGTGGTCCCGTCCTAACCGAATGAAATATTGAATTATAGCCGAATCGCGGGGATATATATAGGAGGTCTGTTCGATATTAATCCGCTTCCAGAACCCTGGCAGGAATTCAAATAAATCTGCTCCGTGACAAACAAGACGTATAAATCAATCAAGGCAAGGTGGTGTGCAGTATTGCAACCGCGGCGCCTCCTATTCTGTATCAGAACTTTAAGAAAATTGTATCGATAGATTTATGTCCAAGGTTAAACAAACTCGTTATGAATTTTAGGTGGGCTGTTTTATTTGAAACTTTTGATTTATACAATTTTGTTTGTTATTTTTTAATAAACCTCGGCTGAGAGTGCTTGAAGATATGTTATTTATTTTGAACTAGCCGTTCAACCCAGCTTCGCACGGTTGTTTTCACTTTTGAAACAACTTTATTTTGCGAAAATATAATATTTGGTTCAAATTGGTTCAGTAGATAAAAACTAACAACTAAATCTATCCTCGTTATAATATTACTGTAGACTATAAATAACAACAGTTTGCTTCTTTTTTGTTTGATTTCACTGAATGACAAGTACTTACTTACATGTTAGTAATTCTTTCTTGCTTTCAAACTTCTTGTCCTTAATTTGCAATTGTTAATTATTGTGCAAATTACACGATGTATGACGGTCAGGGTAATATAACACGTAATAATAGATAACATTTTTGAGCTGAAAACTAATGCAGAGGTGGGCGGTATTATCATAGTGCCATTTCTGTCTTAAACTGTTTTGTTAAAAGGAAATAAGTTATGTAGTTTGGTTATTTGTTTTACACAAAAGCAACAACAATCTTAAAACAAAACGATTCAAGCATTTGTTGCTTGACGCGGGCGAAGCCGCGGGCACAAGTTGGTTGTTAATAAATAGCGCACTACGATAGTGTCTAGTGAGCTTGGTTAAGTAAAAATATCCACATATTAAAAAAAGATTGGATAAATTATATTTAAAAGAAAGTAGTATATTTTAAATTAAATATCGTAATATTATTAATACCCGTAATAAATGATAAGTACAGTTTCATTTTATATCTTATCGCGTGCACTCTGCTCCAGCTCATTGAGGACGATTTCCGACGCCGACAGTTGTTTGTGGTTTATCTACATTACTTCTTTTAGCTAGCAATCGTGTTTTCTTAATACTTTGGAAGTGGCAATAGACAAGGCATTTTATTCTTTGGTTCGTACTAGTGTGAACTTAGAGGCGCAAATCGGGCGTCAACTTTGTCCTTGATATCTTTATTTAAATCAAACAACCAGTTTTGGCTTGAAGAAATGTGGGGGAAATTTTTAAAATGCATTGCTTATTTAAGATACGGATGACCAACAATATGTTTATTATGATGTTACTAGGTGATAACTTTATAAATTATTCTTGAAGTTTCCTGATATTAGTTATTTAAAATAAATAACACCTTTTCTACAAAAAATATCGAATAAGTAGGAAAAATTATATATACATATAGAAGATAGCATAAGGTTTGAGAAAATTATGAGGGATTATTACTACCCATTCCATCCATTATTTGTAAATTGTTACTACCGATTCCAACTAGAATTGCATCAGCTTACGCGAATAATAACAAACTTTTCCACTAATCTGCTTATAAGCTATTATACCGTTAATGGAATTATAAGCTCTACTGGAACTCTAAATAATGTGTATAACATACATTCAGGAATTAAATATGATAATAATAATATATATATTAAAATAATAAATGATTTAGAACGAATGCTTCTATTTCATTGATATTAGTACAATGCTAATTTCATAATATGAATTATCGTCATTATGATTTGATTATCGGACTCCTATATCTCTGTACAAATAAAATATTCCACGTTATCAACGCAATATGGCGTACCAGTAAATCAAAGTAACCTCAAGAGTTACGTATTAAGAAAGGTCTTCGTTGGAATTTTCCAATGATAACGTAAGATTTAGAGATAGGTTATGAAGATTAAAATAAATTTATTACTTCGATACGTATTTGCATATCTATTGAACTATAACAATCTTGCAAGGGTTTCAAATTTTACTGCTGGTCGAACACCTCTTATTAACTCATGTATCACTTAGGTTGAATTTCCGCTGTCGGACGCAGATGACCTTTACAGATTCAGAGTGAGACCTCTCTGAGTCAGCCTTAAAAGTTCGCTTGAGCCCCTAAATATTTCATGCTGGGACCACATAAAAAAAAAATATTTCATGCTGGTTTGCATGTAAAAAGTTTATTTTTACTTAATTCATCCTTGCTGAGTATTAAATAGAGAACTATCACAGTTCCATCAAACAATAGAATTTAGTTCCGTAAATGAATGTTTTATCTTAGAATTAATTCCATTTAAGCTTTCAGATTGCATGCGATTGAATGTACCAATGTATACCAAGACAAAACAAATAGCTGTTTATTTATCTTAAAATGATAATTAATAATAAACATGAATTAATATAACTTTGTACCCACTTTATTGACATAAGTATTGTTCCGGGTACTAGATAGTTAACTATTAGAGAGAGAGAGTTGATAATTATTATAACTTATACTGTATACCATGACATACCTATTTAGTACTGTTGCATTGGCTGATTATAATAATTAAACATCTGCTGACTCGTATTATTTTATTGATGTCATTGTAGTCGATTAACATAGTTCGTAGTCCCAGAATTAAAAAATAAATGAAATTGGTCAATGATATTAAAACATCGCTATTTAAAATAAACTTATTACGCAAAAAAATTAAGGTGAAGAAAAAAATATAAAGTGATACCGCATTATGTATCACTACATAGCCGCTTTATCATACAAAGTCGCTTTCTCAGTCCATATACGAGTATGCGTAGTATGAGTATGCTTGAATCTTTAAAACAACGCAACGGATTTTGATGCGGTTTTTTAAATAGAGTAATAGAAGAGATAATCCATTAAATAGTGCAGAAATACTTGTATTTTTTAAAGTTTATGTGATGTCGTAATTGTTTACATTGCCAACGCAGGTCCTGGTTATCAAAATAATGTTTTATGTACAACGTTTACAGTTTGTCTGTTGTGTATTTAGCATTGCACCCGTGCGAAGCCGGAGCGGGTCGCTAGTATATTCATATATTTAAAAAAATACATATCCCAATATGTCAGCAACCTCATATTGCTGTTTTATTATAAACCTTCTAAATTTTGGTCGTCCTTTTACATTTACTAGTGTAATGTGATGTAAGAATGCGACGCACTAATTGAGCACTTCGTTAATTGACTACGCTCACAACGAAACGGCTGAACTATAAACAGATTCTAAACTTTACTGTGTCGTATTTAAATTTAATTTCGTA